>CATIWF010019964.1:0-97288 GCA_949630135.1 Balakata baccata | reverse complement strand
AAATCAAGAAATTATAAAGGTATAAATTCTGAATTTTCTTTGGTTAAATTAGTTTTAATTGGCACATGAAAATCCTTTGATTCGGGTTTTGAAAATTTTTATTTTCCGCTGCGTTATATGTATGTGATACATGATCAAAACTCATCACTTTGATCATGCAAGGAACTCGTGGGCTCTTTTGCTTCAACTTTCTCTCTCCTTTAAAATCTTACCAAAGATGATGATTTCTTCAAATCTTACTTTAATCTTAATTTCTTTGTTGTTTTGATATTAAATCACTCAAAAACTATGAAAAATCACTTTCTTGATGTTTTTAGGTGTGTGTGAAAAGTGTTTGGGGTTTGAGAATGGAAAAGATGATAAAAAATGGTGACAAGATAATAGAAAAAGCTTTATATAGTTACCTTTCACGGTCATGAAGGTTCACTATCACGGTCATGCAAAGTTATTGTAGCAACCGACTTTAAACAATCATGTTTATCCATCTTTTTCGATTGTCACGGCCATGATAACCCTTATTATGGCATGACACTTTAATTTTTCATAATTATTGATTTATTTTGTCCCTTTCTTAAAACCGAAACCAAAATCGACCAATATATCTCAATTATACCTTAATTATAACATTAAATCTAACTCATACATATACATGTATTTTATATCCTTACTTTTAATTACCGAATTACCTCTCATATATGTCATGTATTCATGCAAAATGACTAGACCCTTGTTAGTGGGTATTACATGGACTCACCACTTCGCTCATGAATACAAGCTTAATACATAATCACATTTCTACCACTTTTGTGACTTTCATTCTTTAACATCTCATACATATTTAATATTCTAATTGACTTTCCTAACTTTTAAACATGTCATTTCATACATTCATATTTAATAATATCACATTACTTAACAAATAAGCATATCCAACACTAGTAATGCACACTACACATCAATTCACAAGTTTCCAAGTAAGAAACTTACCCCAATTAAGTTATTACTTTCAAGCACCTTGAGTGCCTTCATATGTGATTTATTCATATGTACAACTAAATTCTATTTGTGAGCATTATAGACGTAATTAATTCATGACTTTTGGGCTCTGTTTGGTACACCAATTTCAACCCTTCTATGATATTTAGGCCCTTTAGGCATAATTATTCAAGAAAAATTTATACAATGTTACTTTTTTAATATTAATTACTATATAATACATTTAATAAATTTTATTAATTAAAAGATTTATTTATGAATTTCAAAATTTCTATTGTATTTCTAATATTAAATTAAACAAATAAATCTCAATCCCTACAAATATTCTTAACCCGCACACTTCTATAAGACTATTTATTTCCCTCTTCTGAAATAATTTCCTTTTCTTCTTATACCCAAATACCTATATAAATTTGGAACATCCTTTTTTTGTCGACTTTGTTTGAACTTTTCAACTCCAGTATAATATGGCAAATTTCAACATTATAAAGGGAAATGTATGGTATTATATTTGAGAAAAATTCTTAGATAGATTATATCTATCATGTCATTCATAAACTAATTTAATCATTGAATGACATGTATGCATATTGCATTAATTTCAACCAATGAAAATAAAATAATTAAATATATGTCAATAAATGATTATATTAGTCTATAGATGACATATTATACATAGTCTACCTAAAATTTCTCTCTATATGAAGGAAAAGCAAGGTCTTTTGGATCTTATCAGCAAGATTCCTAGACGTGTGAACCTTACATTGGATTTGAGGACTTCAAACCTTAATGTTGGCTATGCTTTCATCACATAACACTTCAATGATGAAGATTGGAATTCACGTCATCGAATTATTTATAACAGTTATTTTTCCATATACAGTTAATTTAGATAATTATACTTCCCTAATTTGTTGAGTCCAATAAATTTGGTTTTAACATTACAACTACGTTAATTTTATTGCAGAATTTTGTATCATATACAATAATATAACCTATATAAAATATACTTATAATATACTTTGTGTGATAGTAATATTTTTTATATTAGATTTATAGTAATTTGTGTCATCTACAAACCATATAACTTATATATAACATATTATTACATTTGCAGATAATTTCTGCATTTAAATATCCAATACAATAATAATAAGTCTCTTACTTTCATGCAATTTTAAACCATGATTTTCAGTATTGGTAATATTATTTTGAAAGGATTCTTGATTCCTTGATTTTAGAAACTTAATCTACAATTTTAAAAAAGTAATTGTCTTTATTTATTCAAAAAAATATAAAAGGAATTATGAGAATATATATATATATTTATATATAATATTTTATCTTAAATGTATTTCAGTAATTATCTAAACAAATATAGTTATTTGTATTAAAAACTCATTATTCAAAGGCTTAAACCCATTACGGCTATATTTTGCATGTATTGTGAGTCCTAGGCAAATTATTTTATGTACCTAAGTGCATCTTGCAACATACTTTAACGCATGCTCTTTTTTTTTTTTTAAATTTAACGAAGTTAACGCCGTTTCTTTTTTACTACTTTTTCTTCTGCTATTCAATTTCTTTTTTTTTATTTTGTTTGATTTATTTTTTTGTGATTCTTTATGTCGATTATAAATGGATGAACATATTTTTAGTTGATAGTGCAATTTTGTGAGAGTTTGATTTGTGATAATTCATATAAAATTCAGTTGTTAAATAATGCATTTATTTAGTAATGAACCTACAATTATTAAATAACGAACCTAATGTTATTAATTAATGAACCTATAATGATTAAATAATGAATATACAATTATTAAATAATGAACCTACAGTTATTAAGTAATGAATCTATAATTATTTAGTAATGAATGTGCAACTGTCGGTCGTTAAATAATAAGCCTACAATTATTAAATAATGAATCCATAATTATTCAGTAATAAATATACAGTTTGTTAAATAATAAATTTACAGTTATTAAATAATAAACTTAGAACTGTTTAACACCGTTTAATAAAAATGAGAATTAACGTTTTTTTTAATGCTGCTGCACATATAGATGGGTCTTTAGCCCATTTAGCTATATGGACTCAGGTCTATGTTATAATAAGAGGAAATTTCACCAAACATCTATTTTTAACCACTTTTTTTCAAAAATAGATGTAAAATTTTTCTTTTTATTTTTACCGAAATATTTTTCAATTGTATTGAATAACTTTCTTGTTAGTTGTGAAACCATTTTTTTCTTTCGCTTCTTCCTTCTTTTTACATTTTTTCTTCTTTGTTGTCTCTCATGACACTTCTCATTTTCACCGCTTATCTTGTCCTCAAATCCCCTCCATGAGTTCCTAGTCCACTCTACCACAATTTTCTAAGATTAAACCAGACCTGAATAATATCACAATAATAGAGAGAGTTAGAGAGAGAAGCAACAAAGCGTACCATCCTTCTAGGCATCCAGAGCAGCTGTTTTGTTAAGGCGAAGGCTGAGCGTACTGAGGATCATGAGAAGAAGGTGATGTGTGGTTTGGTGTGCGATTGATTTCATTGCAATTTTTAGATGAATAGGCCAAAGCTTTGAATTGTTAATTAATTTTAAATTAGGTTTTCAATTTTTTTTATTTGTCTGCAAAATTTTTATCCATTTTTTATTAAAAATTATTATGTTTAATTATTAATTTTTTTTAAATTCTTTACCTGATGAGCTGCTTGGTGGACATATATTTTTCGTTATTTGTTTTTTTAAATCATTGAGATATCACTAAAGTATACCTAAAGTATACCCAAGGTATACCGGAGATATTTCTTCTAGAGAATTTTTAAGAAATTCCCAAAGGTAAACCGAAATATCTTTAAGATATTCATAAAGTGGACATATTTTTCCTTCTTTGTTTTTTTTTGTGAAAATCATTGAGATATCACTAAAGTATGCTAAAGTATTCCTAAAGCATACTAGAGATATTCCTTTTAGAGAATTTTCAAGGAATTCTCATGGAATTCGCAAAATATACCCAAAATATTCTCAAAATATACCCATGGTATTCTGAGAGTTATACCAAACTGTTTATTTTAAATTTTGTGATGTTTTGAATTTTGATTGAATTATGTTATTTTTTATTCTTCTTTTTTAATGATTTAATTATCTATTTCTTATTTTTTTGGTGAAAATTCAATAAAGATATTCCCAAGATATACTAAATATATACCAGCTGAGCATATTTTTAGGTGATTTTGCAATTTAGATACGCTTATAATTTTAAAAAGTTGTTTGCGGTAAAATTAAAAAAAATTTTAAACACTGGTAAAAATATAAATAGGTATCCATTTGTTAGGTATTTTTTGCAAAATTCCCTTATAACAATTCGTGAGTCCTATATACCATTTGACTAATGTTTTCCGGTGAAGTCAGTCTTTGACTTGTAACGTAAGTTGAGAGGGCGGTTGAGCTAACCTTAATATATAAATGAATCAGATTAATTATTTCAATTAATTAAAGAGAATAATATCAATTTGATTTTTTGAATTTTTGAATGATCATGTTATAAAACAATCTTATCAATTATCTTAATCAAGTATACATAAACCCCAAAAAAAAAAAAAAACACCATTTCCAGACATTTTATTGAAATGGAAATTTTATTCTCAATTTATTGCATAGCATAATATTTAGCAATAGGAAATTTCACTTTCAATTTATTGAACAGAACGAAAATGACAATATCGATAGTCATTATTATTTGAAATAATAATTTAATATCTACATTTGATTCCATATATTTTGCAATAATCAAATTCTTGAAGTGTTTTTGATAGCAGTCCTCCCGCTTACACATTACCTGTAAAAAAAAAAAAAGCATAAAAAACAAATAAATTTTAAAGAAATAACAATTTAAATATTCTTATAAAAAATGAAATGAAGAAATAGAAGATTGACATAAGAAATATAAGATGAATTACCGTTGGAAAATGGAATGCGGTTCTTCAAGGCAGGGGGAGGGTTGTACTTGCACTTCTTAGCACATGCTTCTCTGCAAAGTGGAGCTCGAGTACCAGGTCCCTTGATGATGCAATTAGAAAAGCAGTTGGCGTAGCATTTCTCGGCAGGAGGCTCAGGAGTCCAAGGAGTCGAAGGAATTTGAGCATTTGATAGTATTGCTTCATTGCACAGTATCATCATCATCACCACTGCTATTATTGCACTCACTCTAATGCCATCACACCTTCTGCCTCTCCTCTCCATTTTTACTACTTCTTTTGTCACTCAATTCTTGATTTTGTTGTCTGTGAATTTTATATTGACTTGGCTCTATTTATATTGGTAGAAATTGCGTAAATTTAGCTAAGAATTTATTTCTGCTTAGCCTATGTTTCCATGTACGTTGTGAGATTCAATGAAAGAGGAATTAGAGGTTTAAAAAGGGGATGTTAATTGTATCTAATTTGTAAGTTTCTTTATGTCACATATTACTATACAAAATTTTGGAACTGGAATGAGATTTTCATTCTAAATTTAGATTTGATATTTTATTTTTTATGAAATGATATTCTCATTACTCATTTTTTTAGGATTTCAATTCTTTAGTTTTTTGTGGTATTGGAAATCCATTTCCTACTTCTCTCAATAAAATATATATTTGGTATATTAATTGTGTTAGTTTAAATTTTGATCTATTTAGATAGTGTTGTCTAGATTGTATGTGAATATTCATAACTTTTTTTTCGTTCTTAATTTATTTAATAATCATTTAATATTTTTTACAATTATTAAAAAATTAAATAATATTAATAATAATTTTAACAGATTTTTTAAAAATATATGTAAAAAATAGTAAAAAAATGAAATACAAAACATATAGAGTTAAAAAATAATTACTAATATATGCTTATAAAAAATTAAAATGAGAGTGATTATAAAAATAATAAAATTTTGAATTCCATTCCTCTTATTTATGAAATCATACCAAACTAAAAAATAAAATTCATATCCCTATTACATGATATACCAAATAGACTTAAACTAAAATTTTAAAAATAGAATTTCATTTCCTGTTCTTTTGTATGCCAAATATGACCTGAGTGTATACCACTAATTATAGCTGTAACTGTAACAATATACCAGTACTACTTATGTATATCAATTATACAACATAATATAAAATGTATCAACGTGGAACAATTAAATTAGACTATCATACTCTTAAATATTTATTTTTTAACCAATCAATAAATGGTTTAATTGATATTTCTATTTATGAAAATTTGAAAAATATTTCGAATTTGAGTCTCTTTACCACTATCTACCAATATTAGTAGAAGATTATCATCTTTATGATTAATGTGAGAAAATTGTTTCCTTTATTGTGTAGTCCATAGTCCCTTGAATCTTTCAAAGCATAAAAATATCTATTTTTATGATTCAATTTCAAATATATCTGTCAATATTTTAATTTATTTTTTCTAAGAAAATAAACAAGGTGTTATGCTCATTACTACCAATTTAAGACAGTGGAAAAAGAAATTGAATTGACATTCAAATTATGTTGAATTTCAGTCTGTGTTTCTATATGAGATTGAAAGTTGTAATGATATCATCGAAGATTGTGAATATGAATTGAAACAAAATTCTTTTAATTTAAATAGAAATTTTAAATTCGAGTTTTATGAAAGTGTTTTACCATTTTTTGAAATTTTATTCGATATGAACAAAATTAGCCTCTATTTGTCGATAATAAATTGAGAACATATATATGATTCACACTAAAGGAAAGTTGTAACGATATTTAGAAGAAAGATAAATTATGCCATCAATGTGTTTGGTGCCAGTAAGTCCTGAACAACCAAGATTACAATTGTACTGGTCGAGAGAAAGAGGCCGGCTTTGGTTCAAACTCCTTGATCGATGCATTTGCCAGTGCAAGGAATTACCAGCAGCAGTAATTTATATATAGCGATTAGCTGTTTGCTTTAAATTACTGATTAAATAATATGTTATATGTTCAAATTCCTTACTATCATTTTGGGGCTGGAGCTTGCAAAGCTCGTTTATTTAGATCCGATTAAACTTTGGGTTTAGAATTTTATTTCTGAATTTGTACATAAATACTATATATGTATATGATATGGTATTGCATAATTTAATTAATATTTGTATATTATTGTGCAATCTAGATTTAGATCTGAAATTAATGATTTAGATTAAAAATTATGAAAAATAAAAATAAAATGTTCACTTTGTTCTGCATTGTGATATCAGTATTCACACCACTTTTCCCTTTTTTAATTATTTTTAGTAGATTGCTTCCAATTATAGGGACAACCAGTAAATGACAACTGGTTTTTCAACTTATATATGAAAATCAAATGGTCTTATAATTTTGAGGAAAATCAGTTAGCAGTTAGACAAAGATTAAGAGAGGAAGACTATGGAAGGAAAATGTAGGAAGGGAGCTACAGGGGTGATATTGTTGATGACGTTGATAGGGCAAGCAACAGCTGGCTCCAAAAAATACTTTGTTGCATGCTTCCTTCCTTGTGTTTTTTATTTGGAGAAAGGCATTATTGACCTCAAGAAGGTAATTCCCTGCGCTGGCAAATGCATCAAGCAGCGTGAACTTAAGCCTCTTTCTCTCGACCAGTGCTACTGTAATCTTGGTTGTTCAGTACTTACTTGCACCAACCGCATTGATGGTATAATTTCTATCTCTCTCTTTCTCTATTTAATTGTAAGACAGTTTACTATATCATTTTTAAACTAGTTATATAGAAAAAAAGATGTATATTTATTTATTTTATTTTTATTTATTTATGTAAATATAATACGCATATATTAGCATAATAATTTTTTTAAGTTTTAATTGTGTGGGCGCATGTGATTGAGCTATGCTGATGAAGGTGGTCTTATTTTTATGTGGCATGCAGATGCCGCAAAGATGGAACTCTGTGTCGATAACTGTTCGAATAATGTCGGCAAAATTTCCGAATAGAAGCTGCTTGAGCAACTCTTAGCACAGTTTGTGCAAGCTTTTCAAAATAAAAAGAGAAAATGAAGAATGAGATCAGGAAACTGATTGAAGTGTTTTATAAGAAATTAAATATTTTCCTTGACGAGTATTTTAGTAAACAACCAAATTATTGAAAGAGTGGAATTGTCGTTTTCTGGTTGTTTATTATACATTCTACAGTTTATATAAATTATTGCAAATATATATAATGACAAGATTTTCTAGGTAAGAAAAAAAAATAAAAACTTTTATCATGTTATTTTATTTAGGAAAAATTGATAAAAAAAAATCTTGAACTTTGTAATATATATTAGAATTATATTCAATTCTAAAAAATATTTATTTAAATTATATGAACTTTCATTTTTTAAATAAATATAACTTATGTAGTACGAAACCAGTGTTAGAATTTAATTGACGCTTATATGAATTGACCAAATGAAATAACTAGCTACAAAGGTGAACTAATTGTGCTAAATGAATTAAATATATCTAATTATAATTTGATAATTGGACTAGAGAGTTTGTTATTTAATCCAATCTGATAAATTTTATCTATATCAACATCAGTTATTTAATTCAGGTCAATTCACGTAAGTATCAGTTAGGTTGGGAGACTCAATTCATGTTACCGAAATTATATTTATTTCAAAAATAAAAATTCATATAATTTAAATTTTTTTTTAGAATTGGATATCATTATGATATCTTATAAAATTTATAATTTATTTTATAATTTTTCCTTTTATTTAATAGGGATAAAATAATAAATATTTTTCATATTTAACACTGCATTACGGTGACCTTCATTTCTCTACCCTATATTTTCTCAATATTAATTAATTTCTCCTATATATTATGTGCATGCCTATTAGATTTGTATTAAATAGAATATATTCAATTGAAGTGAAAGAATAAATTAAAAAATTGTTGTGAATCGGAATATTGTATCTTGCTAAGATAAGAAAAAGAAAAAAAAAATTAAGTCAATATATATATAAGAAGTACAATCCAACAACTATCGTACTATTAGAGTTGAAATGATGGACTTAGGATATTGGCCATGGCAATCTAATAATAATATTCTTTTCAATTTTGAAAAAAAAAATCGTCTAATTAATTAGAATTTACAGATGAAATTTATGTTTTTTATTTTATTTTAATCAAATAATTGACTAAAAAAACGATATCAAAAGATAGAGAAAAAATAATTAAAATAGTTAATTTTATTAATAATCAATTTGCAATGCGTTATACAGGTTAGTTGCTAATAAAAGTTTAACTACTTAATAAAATAGTTAATTTTAATTTCACTACATGGACAACTTAGTTCTTATATAGTTATATTTTCTATATTTAATGAAAAATGAATAATCTAAAAAATATTATGCCAACGGCAAGAAATTAATAAAAATAACATGCAGTTCATAGTGACCCCTCAATATAGAGTGAATAAAATCGAACTGAAATTAAAAATCGAGTCTATTTAGTTAGGTTTATTTGATTTTTAATTTATTTAGTTCAATTATTTGTAAAAACTTCGATTTATACAATTTGATTATGTTAAACATGTTGAAAAACATATTAAACCGATACGATTGAACTTTTTTATACATATATATTTTTTATAAATTTTATAGCAATTAGTTCTAATTTTTATATAAAACAAAAGGAATTATTGTTTATAATAATTGATTTTATTACATAATAGTGATAAAATAAAAAACTACCTCCTCTTTCCGGAAAAGATAGATTCACTCTCTATTTTTATCAGTCTAAAATTCTTGGTCACTTTTTTTAAGTATAATTATTATGTTCAATTACAATTTTACCTTTATTCTATTATTATTATTATATCAATAAAAAAATATTTTTTTCTAACTACTGTTTTAAATTAGTAATGAAATTTTAGAGTATTAATTTGAGTTGTATTTTCAAAATAATAATCAATTGAGAGCATTTTCGAAAAATATTAAATAAAATTTATTAATTTAACTAAACTAACTAATTTTCTTAATATACACATAAAGTTGAATTAAATCTATTTTTTCCATACAGATGAAATATAATAATTTATTTTTATTTGTATTAATTAATTTTATAATAATTAATAAAATTATAATAACTGATTTTAATTTTATAAAATTTTAATTTTAACTTTGGTAATTTTTTATATTTTAGTAATTTATATTAATTGATAAAATTATTATAATTAATTTTAATTTTTTATAATTATTAAAATATAAAATAATTATAATTTATATTAATTAATAATTAATTTATAAAATCAATTAAATTGAACCAAATTAAATTAAAATATTTTAATTCTATTAGATTTGAATTAAAATATTTCTATTTAGTTTTATTATATATATATATATTAATTTATTATAATTTGATTTGATTTAAAATGAAACTGATGCGCACCTTAGATCATGGGCCCTTTCTAGTTCTCGGCTGAATTTCCGGTTCGACACGTGGCATTGCTACGTTGGTTATTACAGTACAGTTAGATTGAACTAATTCAGAATAGAGCTGATTGCAGATAGATATGAATTTGAGTTTAATAAATATAGATTATAATCGTGTCAACACGATTAAAACACAAAAAAAATCGTATCATAAACGAATTTTACCTGCTTAATTTGTTAACACACGATTAAACACAATTATAATATTTTAAATATTTATATATAATAAATTTATAATAAATTATGTTAAAATTAATTGTATTAGTTTATGTCGTATATATATATATATATATATATATATAGATATATTTAGTTGATCACATCAAATAATTTTATATAATATAATAGATATACAAAATATAATATAATATAAATAAAATATAATATGAACAATTAGACGACATGTATGAATTACTAGCTATAATTCAGAGTCTACATGTGACTTCACAATGTAAGATGTCTTACGTGTTCAAATCCAACGCACTATTCCTATTTAACGTGTCATAACTCACCAATCAAAATCTTACGCCAGTTTATATACTTCCCAAAATATCCCCACTCAGTGATTTGAGATCGCCTTTTATATCCCTAATCTTTGAGAGAGAGGAAAGTGCAGGAGAAAGGAAAATAACCACATAAAATAAAGAAGTAACAAGTATTGTCACGTTACCCTGCTTGTAAAGAAAGAAAAATAAGGATGAAAAGAAAAATATTTTTTATTTACTCTCAAGTGTTTAAATAGAAAAAATAAAAAATAAAAAGATATTTTCAATTTATTTTATTTAAAAAAATAAAAAAAATAAAAAGAAAAAATAAAATAATTTTTATTCTATATTTTTTTAAAACGGAAAGAAAATAAAAAATATTAGTATTATTAATAAAATTATTTTTTATTCTTAATTATTATAATAAAATATGCAATATATCATAAAATGATGCGAAATATGTAATATTATAATTTTTTCCCTCTTATAATATATTTTATTATTTTATTTATATTATTTTAATTTAAAATATAATGAATAAAAATAAAAAAATTAATTTTTTTCATATTTTCTCTTATGGAAAAAAAAAATTCAAATATTATAAAAAAAATAATGAGTTATTTTTCCTTCCCTCTATAAAAATTTCCAAAGGTAAGGAATAAACTATACTTTCCTTCTCCTGGAAAATCTCTTATGTCTTTCTTCATTTTCCTTTTTTTTATATTTATAACGCAAATTATTATGCCAGAATTATATATAATTTGTACAATAGCATTCTATTTATACTGTATAGTAATGAAACACCCGATTTTTATGATTAGTAACTGTTAAAAATCATTTAAAGTAACTTATTGAAATATATTTAAATAACTTTTATCAGATAAAAAAAACTTAACTTTGCTGTAATAATAGGAAAATTAAGTGAGTATATATGAAATTAACCGCACAAATATCTTAAAATCTCTCATTTTTTTCCTCCTCTTTCTTTCTGTTAAAATCTAGGGTTTGCAGAATTCGGTTTCATTAGATCCAGAATCGTTCGAAGCCCTAATTCTCTTTCGAACTTTGGATTTCAGGGGTTTCAATTTATGCTCCTTATCTCGAATAGCAGCCTTTTTTTTTTTTAATTCGAAAGTTGGAAATTTTTAGGGCTTTTTTAGTTTTGGTTGACCTCAATTTCTTATTTTGGTTTTGAAAAGGTTGGGGTTTTTGGTGCTTCTGATTTTTCAAGTGTTTTGCTGATTTGTGTTTGTTTATAGAGCCTGTTTGATTTGACTTGGAGTTTCTATAATTGACATTTGGTTTCCAAAAAAGCTAAGTTTGTTGGTGTTTCGGGTATACGCTCGTTTTGTTTAACTGACTTGGAATTGGCGTTTACTTAGCGTGGAAGCCTCTTCGGTTTTATTTCAATGGCTAAGGTGGGCGAAGAGGATGTTGAATATGAGAGTGATCCCGAGGAAGAAAAGCGCCTGTTAGGAATGAGAAGGCGTGAAGCAGCGAGTGACGATGAAGAAGGTGAAGAAGAAGAGAAGCCTAGAACGGATCGCAGAGCTCCTATTCACTCTGACGAATCTGATGGCCAGGGTGGGGTTGCAGAGTATGACGATGAGGATGAGGAATTAGAGGGGGAAGAGGACGTGGAAGAGGTTTATGAAGATGATGAAGTTTATGAGGATGAGGAAGAGGAAAATGTAACTGATGGGTTTGTGGAAGAGAAAGAAGGAAATAAGGAGAGTGGAGGAGGTGTGGAGATGAAGGAGAATGAAGAGCGCAGGAAGGTGGAGGAGGGTGCAGAGGCAAAAGCAGTGGAGAACCATGTGGAGGATGGGGAGGATGAAGAAGGGAAAAAGGAGAATGAACCTTTTGCAGTACCCACTGCTGGTGCTTTTTACATGCATGATGATCGATTTAGAGGCAATAATGGTGGTCGACACAGGTAATACTCTAGTAAAATTTGATTTTAAGATTACTAGAATTTTCACATGAATCAGGTTACCATTCTTAACTATTCAACTATAATTAATTAATTGGTAGTTGAAAGTACATGTATTTAATATATATGTATATGGATTCTAAAAATAGTGGTTAAGCTTGTTTTAGTTAATAATAAAGTTTCATATATGGAACTATTGTTTATTTCTTTCTATTTCCATAACCTGAAGAAATGTTATCTTGTCATCATTCTAAAATTTGCAAATATTGGATTGCCGCTTGAAATTTTGTTTTGCATTTATCACCAAATTTTCCTTCTGTTCGGTATTGCCCATAATTAGAGTATGGAGAAAGAAGAATTTTCAACGAATATCTGTTATTCTGCTATAGTTAACTGTAGCTCTATGGGGTTTCTGTTCCAAAATAAGTGCTGCTTTTATTTAAGAAAGAAAAAGAAGTCCTAATCTTCTTATACTGTTCCTCTGGCTGTGCTTCCTGTTCCCTATCCTAATTAAGAGCCGAGTGTGGAACTTTCTTTTTCTGGTTGAGGATTTAAATGTCTTTTGGGTAAGCAGTGATTTTTCCCCCCTTATAATTGATTTTGAATCTGACAATGCCTAGTTAAATGTTCTTATTTACACAGAATCAGATAGTAATACTGTTACAGTTACATGAACAGTCTGAAAGATGGGCATTCATACAGTAGTCAGTTGAGGACTTGAGGTTTTATGGGGTATCTGTTCCAAATTAAGTGATGTTTGTTCATATAAAAGAAACAGAATTTTTGATCTTCTTATATAGTTCCTCTAGCTGCTGTTTTTGCTCCCCATCTGAATTAAGAACAGAGTACTAAACATTCATTCGATGGTTAAGTTGAGGAAATAAATATCTTTTGGTTAAGCATTGGATATAGTTTTTTTTTTTAACCATGCCCAGTTAAATGTTCTTATTTACAGGGAACTGGATAGTAATGCTGTTATAGTACATGCAGAGTCTGAAAGATACAAATTCATGCAGTATTCAGTTTGGGACTGGTGGCTTTATGGGGTATCTGTTGCCAATTAAGCTCTGCTTGTGTTTAGAAAGAAGCAGAAGTTTGGATGTTCTTATATAGTTCCTCTTGTTTTGCTTCCTGGTGCCTACCTGATTTAAGAACCTAATCCCTTTTCCAATTTTATGGTTGAGGAAATAAATGTCTTTTGGTTAAGCAGGAAATCTTTTAGTGATTTTTGGATCTGAATATGTCCAGTTAAATGTTTTTCATTTACACTGAACTGGATAGTATTTCTTAATAGTTGCAGAGTCTGGAAGATACATATTCATATAGTAGTCAGGTTTTCATTGCTCAGGTGTTGATTGGTAGAGTTTCATGTGCACATGCTTTATGCCCACAGTTGACATTTGAATTGTGATGGGTTGTGTTCTCTTGACCCTTTGGGATGATTACGCTGATTTGGTAATGGGCAGAAACAAGAACAAGAACTTGATGAATATTTTGTTTCTTACTCGAAGTTTTGTGTCATTGCATGATCAAGTTATTTGTCTTAGTGTTGTGTGCTTCTCGTCCTCATACTCTTGTGGTGCGGTTCAAAAACAAAAAAAGTCTTACCATTGTGTTTTATTTATAATATGTCATTTACAAAATAATTAATAACTAATATTAAATTCAATTCATCCTTTGGTTTTAGGAGAACTTATGGAGGGAGGAAGCTATGGGAGTCCAAAGATGATAAGAAATGGGGCCATGACAAGTTTGAGGAGATGAATGTGCAGGAAAGGCATTATGAGCAGGTGAGAATTTTATATTAACAATTTACTGGATGAGAATGTATTTTTTCTTCTATCCTCATCCCCCTCTATTTTCTGTTTTCTCTCCTTGTCAAATTATCCTCTAAAATTGATTTCAGGGAAGGAGGGGTTCTAGAGGACATTATCGAGCTCGTGGTGGGAAAAATCAAGGTCCAGATCATGGATATGCCAGAAGGAACAAGGGTAAATCGTTCAGCAACGGTAATAATCAAACCCAAGCACCAAAAGGTGTGAGAGGGAGAGGACCTAGGAAGTATGAAAATCGATGGAAGAGGAGCAGCCAGGCACCTACGACACAAAACAAACAGCCTGGGACAGTTCAGAAAATTTTTCATGGTAGTTCAGGGAGAGTTTCTACAGCTGCATCAAATACAGAATCTGATCCAATGCCTCATGCTAGAAAGCATTCAAGCTTGAGTTCTGCTTCTCCTCCCTTTTATCCTTCTGGGTCTTCTAATAACGATATTACTTTGACTCAGAAGAGGGATGTACAAGCTGGAAGTACAAGCAGGAATATTCACACTTCTGTCGTGGATGAAAGTTTTTCTGTCCAGCAAGCAGGTGCATTGATGCAGGGGAAGAATGTTGCTGATTCTGTTGGCATTGACGAGCTTTATATAGATGATTCTGTTACTTCAACTGCTGGGAAGTCCTTGAACAGTATGCAAATGCCATCTTCTGGATCTTCATTGGTGAATACAATGCAAGCCTCTCAGTCTAGAAGTCAAGGAATGGGTGTAGCTATTTCAGGACAGATGACTTATCGGTCAAGCCCTCTGCAAAATCAACACAACAGAGTGTCATCTGCATCTCAGCCCCATCCTGTTCAGAGGAATCTTGCTCAAAATCGTGTCCCGTCTTCTGTTCAACCTCCTTCCCAGTTGGGCCAGCGCTCTGGAAGTGGATCTCAAACTTCTTCACCACCAAAAACAGTTCTGTCAATAAATTCTTATGAACCTGGAGATGTGGAAACTAGTTCAGAATCAAGTAACTTTAGAGGTGCATTGGTTGGAAAGGGAAAAGGAAGTATTCAAGGAAGTGGAAGAGGATCTTTTATGTATGGTGGGGCTCAGGTTATGGGAGCCACAGCCACAGGGAATATGGGTGGCAGTCATGGCGAACAAAATTTTCCTGCAACTCCAGCCTTCTTGCCAGGTAAGGGTTTTTAGATCAAATTTAATACTTCATCGGAGAAATAGAAAATTTTAAGAACGTCTGGAGAACTCAGTTCACTAAATCGTTTGAAGTTTTTTTGCTAAACTTTTTGAATTTTCTTATTTTTGTTCATTTTCCTTTTTTTTCCTTTTATTAATTAGTATGTTACTGTTGATTTTAATGGTCAAGGAAAGAGCTTTACCATACTTTGCCTTTATTTTCTTTTTCTTCTCTATACTTTGTTCAAGATCACAAATCTTGTATTTATCTTTTAGAGATTTCTTCTCATGGGGTACTGGAATGCAGTTATGCAATTTGGGGGCCAGCACCCTGGTGGTATTGGAGTTCCTGCTGTTGGCATGGCATTTCCTGGATATGTTGCTCAACCTCAGCTTGGTTTAGGAAATTCTGAAATGACATGGTATGCTAATTCTTCGCTCAATTAGTGCCATAGTGTTTTAGATCCCTTAGATATTTTATGAACTATAAAGGTGAAATGCTTTTTTGTAATTATAAGTGACTAGTTAATGCCTTCTCTGTTCATTTTTTCCATTGGTGTAATTAGACCAACTACACTTATTTTTGTAAAATTTCATCTGATTAGTTTGGCTGATTGTATTGTTTCCAACTCTACCACTTCTCCAATTATCTAACATTTTAAAAGGGGATGAGTGTGTTAACTTATTTTTCATATGCCCTTCTAATGTTTTCCTTAAGATAGTTTATAATCTATCTGCTGATGACAGTAGTCATGACTTTTATGATGTCTAGGCTGCCAGTTCTGGCTGGTGCTGCAGGAGCTTTGGGGGCTACTTATTGTTCACCGTATATTGCTGTTGATGGTGCATATCATGCTCGCCCATCTGGACAGGCATCTTCTGTTGGTTCTTCAAGGTTTACAATTGTTGCCTGAACAATGGTTTTGTATATTTTTACTTTTTGCCCAAAACTTTGTCATGATCTAAGATTGAGCAGATGTGCATGAATTATGTCTATTGTTCTCATTCTAGATGTGTATTCTTATGGATTTGCTTAAAGTAATTTGGAATGCATCATACTGTAAAGCCTTTTTCTTTTCAAATAAGTTTGCAGTTTTAGGATGTGAACAAGCACTTGATGGGTACATTGGAAGATATTGAGTTTTCTTACTTGCTTTCAAATATTGTTTGTAACTGCTTAGTTTAGCACTTCTATTTTCTTGTCCAAATTTTGTGTTCATTATGTTCGGTTTGTATTGCTCATTTCACCATACATTCTGATAGAGAACTGCACATTCTAGAATAATCACACAACTATGCCCTAAACCCTAGCAGTTCTCTATCACATTCCTTGTGTCATCCATGAAGACCTGAGTTTTCACACCTTCCGTATAAAAACGGTTTCTTGCATGAGCTTTCTTTCCCATGAGTTCAGTGTTTACATTTATTTACTGTGTTTTCTTCTGCAAGTTGACATGTTTGTTCTGCATGAATTTGATGCCTTATTGGCATGTCGTTGGCTCAAGTTTCGTTTATTTTATTTGTTTTGCAGCAAAGAGAGTAATACTAGCAAGTCAAATAGTGAGTGGAAACCCTCCCATAGACCTGGTATGACACAGCTTTGCCCTTCTATCCATTTTACTTAAATGTTTTTTTCATTGTTAAGAACAATCCCTGTCATTATTGTATTATTATAGGGAAACTAACTTGTCTCTCTGCAGGGCTTGTGAGTGATGAGTTTGGGCAACGGCAAAAGCCTCGTAGGCAAGTGGAATTTCTTATGCTTTTTGCCAAGAGGAATTTCCTCTTTTTATTTCTGCCCATTTGATTTTCTTGGTCAAGGTTTTTGAATTATTTGCTTCTCTTTCTGCAGATACTCTGAGATGGACTTTAAGCAGCCAAGTACAAGTGCTTAGATGAAAAGAACTGTGTTGGAATAAGCAGGTGAAGGTCAAGTTTTGCCCAATCAAGTTCTTATATCATTTGAATGTTGCAAAGTTCTTAGTTGTGGTTTTGTGCAGATGCAGGCCATTGGTTAGGCCCTTTATGTTCTCCAGCTTATTTTCTGGAGTGCTTTGGGCCGCATTATGCTCCAGGATATGTCAGGTAACTACCTTTTTCTTACCTTGCAAAGATCTTTTTTTTTTTTTTTTGAATGATTTTATGCACTTTAAACTTTAATTGTTTAGATTTTATTATCATGATCCTTGTGATTTTGATTAACTGCATGATTCCTAGAATGCCTTCTTTTCATTTCCTGATATTTTAGCCCATTGCTTTCTCTCTTTCTTTTGCAGTTATACGTAACAAAAATACCTGCTCGTGCTGCAGTCAATTTGAGAACATAATTGTGGCTTGACGGGTGGTATTTTCTTGTTTAAATGTGCGGTATGAACATTAAACAAAGATGGCTTTGATATATAATTTCTAAAGGCATGTTGCACACCAACTTATGTTCTGCCTATTTTATGTTGTCAGGTTTTCTTGTGGCTTTGGTTTTTTATTGAAGCTTGAGAGAAATGTATGCGGGCTTCTCCAAAAACTATATACAAAAATATTTGGAAAAAAGAAAAGAAAAAGAAAGGACTATTGTGCAGAAGCTGTTTGCTCGGTGACGTTGAGTTTTCCTATTTATATAAGTAGATGGTGTTTGAGTTTTCCGTCTGACTTTGACGAACCTTAACTTTGTGGTTGAGTCTGGTTTCGAGAATATATGGTGGGATCTTTATCAAGATGAGGACTGTCTACTCGCTGAAATACTGCAGGGTAGATAATTTATTTGTTCAGCGGACGTGTAACGTGTTGGTAAATGATTTTCCAATATATAATGGTAATAAAATTTTCGGTGCTGTATCTTTTTGAGTCTGATTGGAACTCTAATTTAAATTATGTGGATCTCGCTATTGGACTTTGTTGTTAGACATTGTGATTAGACGCCCTTTTCATCTGTTTTGGGAGTGGTAGTGGGTTGCCCAACATGCTCAAGGAACCTCGTATGTTCTTAATTCAGGAAATTGCAGTTAGCAGTTGCAAAATTTGCCTCAACACTTACCCATGAAAATAGCAGATTTGAAAATTTTAATGGGAGTAGTTTGATAAAAGATGAAGCACAAACTAGGGGGCATAATTTCTTATCCGCATCTCTTTTGAGTGAATTGGATGCAAAAAGTGACAATAAGGTAATTTCAAAAATAAATTTCAAATATGTTTATAACTGTTTTTCTGTTTTATGAAGTCTTACATTTAGTTCCTTCTTTTTGTAAAAAAAAATTTATTCCCCCGTCTCTTAATCTTTCTTTCAGGAAAGTCTTATGGAGTTGGTAATACTACAGCGATCAAGAATTTGAAAAATTTATTGCTTTCAAGCTATAGTATTAGAATTTGAAATGTTCCTTTTATAAAAAAATAAATAAAGTATTCAGATTTTTTTGAATTAAGGCAAATTTCATTCCAATTGAATTCTTTTATGTATGCTCAAATAATCAGTTACTATTTTGCTCCAAATTATCAAGGCATGATTTAAAGCTATTTCTTCTTCTTTTTTTTTTTTTTAATATTTCAAGATATATCTAAAATATCACCAAGATATACCTAAACTATTATAAGGGAATTCCTTCCATAAGATATCAAAATATCTCTAAGATATATTATGAGAGAATTCCTTCCATAAAATTCTCGAGATATATTCAAAATATCTTTAAGGTATATCTGATGTATTCCCACGAAACTTTCAAATGTATATCCAAGGAATTTCTTATAGGAAATTCTCAAGGAATTCTCAAATATACCCAAAATATTCCTAAGGTATTCTTAAGGTATTTCTAAGGTGTATACCCAAGGTATTCCTAAATATATACAAACATATTTGTTTGAGAATTTGTGATGTTTTGAATTTTGATTAAATTATATTATTATTATTATTATTATTATTATTATTCTTCTTCTTTAAAGATTAATTCTTTTTATTTTGGTTTTTTTATTATTTATTTGTAAAAATTGAACCAATATATGCTGAAATTATACTAAAGATATACCATATGTGCATATTTTTGGATTATTTTGAGATTTCGGTACTGTTGTAATTTTTAAAAATTATTTTAGATAAAATTGAAAAAAAACACCGGTAAAAATACAAAGAGGTACCCATTTTTTGGTGTTTTGTAAAATTTCCTTATTTTTAAATATATTATGGTTTAAGGTTATTTTTCAATAATTAAGGAATCTATTTAAGAGATTGATAAAATATTATATTAAGTAGTTATACATGGAATATAGAGTTTTAAATGATGGTAAAATAGATAAAAAAATAATTAATATTTTATAGACAGTTGTGAAACGTTAAATATTTTTAAGAATTAAGTTTAAACGGTATTTATTTATGAATAAATGTTTTTTTTAAAAATTTATACACATAATTCATGACCCTTTTTGAACCACTTCAATTGTTTTGCAAATATTTTTTGTTAATTTTTAGTTTAGATACTATTTATTTTAGTTATATTTGGTAAAACTAGTTAATAATTTAGTTGTTGAAAATTTAATAGCTGATAATATAGCTTATTTAATTAAATTTTTTTTAATAAAACTCGCTGAAAAATATAAAATAATATAAAATGATATATTTATATTAATAAAAAATATTATATAAAAAATATTTAAATACACGGTACAAATGAATTATATATATATATATATAATATTAATATATATAATACAAATGAATTAATATATCATATTAATATAATAAACATATCCACTTTTATTATCTAATATTTTATTATTAGATATACTCATATTAAATAATTATATTATTATTATAATATATCATTTGATAGAGAAGTAAGGATATAAAAGGAAAAAAATAATAAACTATCAGTTTTTTTTATGCTAGTTTTACTATTTTATTTCTTTAATTATAATATAATTTTTTTCTAAATAAATTATTTTTCAAATATAGATATTATTTATCAAACTAATTTTTTTTATTCAAACTAAATTATAATATAGATTATAATCTAATTTGGTGTGCCTTTATCTTTACCTTCCAAGAATCCATCATGAGATACTTGTGGATCCAAAAAAATTATAATAATATTCATATTTTTCTAAAAAATAAAAATAATTTAAGAAAAAAAATTATTTTTCTTAATCAGATATTGATTTTATTTTTAAATAAAAATGTAACATTAATTTATATTTTTTGGTGAATGTAACATAAATTTATTTAAAGACTGAGATAATATTGAGAAAGAAATATTTAATTTCATAATTAAGTTGCAATTCATTTATAAGTAATTTAGAGAGTCTAATATTGACCAGGTCAAAATAATAGCTTACTGCTTAAGCAGACAAAGTGGGCCCGTCAAAATAAAAATAGGCTTTCTTGGCCCTAGGGCCCAAATAATTCTACCTATATAAACCCCGTTATATCGTTTCGACTCGCAGAACCCAGCCGCTTTTCACTTCAAGATTTCCTTCATCAATTCGGTCTCTTTTCTTCTCGCGGGGAAACAACTCTTCTCTGCTCATGTTTGTGAATTCGCAACTAATGCGTCTCATCTCTCTGTTGCGCACCTTTTTTATTGCTTTAATTCCTCTTCTGCTTCCTGTAAACTGGTAATATTGGTTCGCTCTTACTCAATTCCGTTTCCAATGTCTCTGTATTTTGAGACTGGTTTTGCAAATTGTTTGGCGTTCGCGATCTTATTTACGTAATCTTGCCTCTCTGTTCTTGAAACTAGATTTACCCTAATTTTCGTAATCTTACAGGTCGTGGCCTCGCAGTGGGCAGGATTTCACCGATTCTTTTTCCCGCCAATTCGCTACGTCGTTTCGCGCGCTAAACGGGATTCAACGCTGAACAGCGAAGTTGAGAAACAAAATAAACTATTTTGGTGAGTGCTCTCCTTCTCTCGTCTCTGTACTGCGTGTCCGGCCACTGTCGAAGCCTCGAGGAGACGACGCAGTTTCAAGTCCGCCTCTCTACCGTTCTGCCCCAGCTCTTGAAGTTAGACTCGACGGTTTAGGTTTCGAGCTCTACGCAGTGGATCGCCTTCGAGGTTACGTTTCTTTATCATTTCTTCCTTTTTGATGCTTGCTTTGGTTCTCATTTGTTCTATGATGTTAGGTTATGAATCTATGATGTCAATTTTATGCTTAAGGAATTTCTGATGATTGTCTCGGGTAAAAAAGCCTGATGAAACGGAAAAATCGGTAATGATCTATCTGCGTTATTGGGAGCAACTCTTGCCTATTGATATATTCACTGTTTTTGCGCTGGTAAATGACTTGTGAAAAGTAAATATGAAGCAACCGCTGGCTTCAGAGGTCCTCAACAAGGCTGTTATATCACACTTCCTTTCGCGTCCTATGTATTGTAGAACGTGAGCTTGGTGAACCGCCATTTTTTTTATGTGCTACAGTTGCGATTCCTTCACTTTCCATATTGTTGTTCTGGTTATTGCTAATATTTTTATAATTATTTTCCAAAATTGAACTTATGGTTGTCAGTTACTTGTTTATCAGGGAAGAACTAAGGAAATGGTTTCTTTCCATGGAGACTGATCTCTTCTGCAATCGATTTCAACCTTTAATACTTGAAGCACCGGTTGAGTTAATATATTACTTTGTTAATGTATGTTGCATTTTTTCCTCCGTATTAAACGCTGATTGATTGCACTTTATGATCTCGAGTCGTTTTAAGGGCACTACTGGCAGAGTTTGGGCTTCCTATAGGGCAGTTGCTAGTGCTGAACTTGAGGTAATTATTCTGCATCCGCTTATTTATTGCTTTGCTAAGACTTTTTCGTACAATTCTGTGCAATTTCCAATTAGATGCAGTATAGATATACATTCCTTAATACATGATTCTTATTTATGCTCCTAAAATTACATGTGTGGTTCCTTGTACGTACACATAGTCTGTTCACATTTTGAAAATTTAAGCTAATGTTAAATTTTATGGTTTTTTCTAATCCTATTTCCTGCAGGGTAATTGGTTGAATTTGCACATTCAATTGCTCAGCCTTTACCCTCTTGTCAGATCATATCGCACATTTTCACTGTTGGGCTTTCATATGCGTAATCCGAGCACCATTTTTATTTTTCTCTTCTATTCTGTGATATTTTTAATGTTCAGTTCATTTATTTCTTTCATACTATAATCAATCTAGCTAACAGTTGTCTGTTGTCATATAATAAAAAGATCTACACAAATGCTAAATAATGAACTAAATTGTCGAAATCAATCTTGATCTGCCAAAATGATGAATAATTCTTGGATTTTATTCTTTTTTTTTTTATGAATCCTTGATTTGTGATAGCTTTGACAAAATCTGTTTTAGAAGGCACATTTGTGGCCTTAGCTTGCAATCAGGGAGGAGCATGCTATTGATGCCCTGACAAAAGCATTTTAAGTATTCCTATCATTTGCAATTTTTATCGAAGTGAGCCACTACTTGGACATAGTTGTGGCACTTGCTGTCCTGAAATTTGAGGAAAAGAAAATGAATATTTTACTACCTCTTTGTAAGCTAGAAACCTAGAATATGCATGACTTATATTTCTTCATTGGCACAAATCAGCCCTTGATGCTTTTACAGATTCTGTTGATGCACCGGGCTGTCAATTCCAATTTAAATCCTTCTGCCTTTTTTTTTTTGGGAAAAAATTCTTTTGTTAGACCAAACCATATAATCAAGTATCAATCAGACCATTATTAGTAGTAGAGCAACCTTTAAACCAAAGAATTAGAGTTTTCCTACATAAATATATAAAGTTATTCTTTATAAAATTTGAAAGATATGTGGTAGTATGCAAGCTTCAATTGTTATAAATTTTTTGGACTTGAATTCTAAATATTGTATAAATTTTTGTCAAGGGCCTAAAATTTTTTATAAAATTTGGAAGGCAAAATTCTAATGTTGGTGAATGGTGAGAAGAATATTACTCTTTAGTTTTTGAGAAGTCATTATACCACAGCTCAATACTAAATGTTTTTCCCCCCCTTACAATATTCTGATTCAGATTTGCATTTTATTTTATTTTTGTTGTTGTTCATTTTCTCATTTGCAGACAAATGCAATTTTCTTGGTCTGTCTCAACTTTTTCTTGGTTACTTCGTTTTGTCTATAAAAGAATCATAATTCAATTCTCAGTGAATAAGGGAATATTAATGAAAAATGATAAGCGCATTGAAGGATTTTCCTATGTGTTTGTGTGTGTGTGTATATATATATATATTATTCATTTTGTTCCTTGTGCCAAAATATCCGTATGTTGAACATTGAACACTTTGTTCTCACTATTGCTTGTTCAGAGATATATGATCTAAAAATTTTCTTGAAGCCCTATTAAGGCTTGTTTGATATTACGTTTGGAAAAAACGTTTTTTGGAAAAAAATTTGTATTATTTATTTTTTCAAGTTTTGAAAACTGTTTTTAAATAGAAACAGATAAATATTCTTTCCAAATACAAATTTAAGAAAAATAGTTTATAAAAAATTAAAAAAAATCAATTAAATAAAAAAATTCAAAAAATCTGTTTTTGAAACACTTAACAACAATACCAAACACTGCCGTAAGATTCCAAAAGAAGGATTTTCCATGTCTTAGAATGAACTTACCCATCCACGTTTTTTTTAACCAAATCGTTGATGGTACCATTTGAAGAAGTTACAAAACTTGTAGCTGGTTGCAGAGTTTTTATCTTGAAAGGATATGCTTATGTTGTGGCCACAACAAATCAGGGAATTTGTACGCTTTGCATCTAATTTGAAGTTAAATCAGGTAACTATTTTGTTGAGTGTTCTCCTTCTCTCGTCTCTATATTGCGTGAGAGACAAAAGGAAAATGAGAGGAGTTGGAAAAAAAAAATTGAAGATGGTTCGGCCGCAGTTGAACTCGATAAAACAACGCAGTTTCAATTCTGCCTCTCTATTGTTCTGTCCCATCTCTTGAAGTTAGACTCGAAGGTTTCGAGCTCTACGCTGTGGATTGCCTTTGAGGTTACGTTTCTTTATCATTTCTTCTTTTTTGGTGTTTGCTTCGGTCTACAATTGTTCTATGATGTTAGGTTATGAATCTATGATGTCAATTTTATGCTTGAGGTTGCAGTTCTTAAAGGTATTTCTGATGATTGTCTCGGGAAAAAAAGCCTGATGAAATGGAAGAATCGGTAATGACTTTTAGTCTTCTTCCCTATTTTAGTGGATCTCAGTGTTTTTGGGAGCAACTCTTGGCTATTGATTGATTCGCTAATTTTGCGCAGGTAAATGACTTATGGAAAGGAAATATACTGCTGGCTTCAGGAGTTGTTAACAAGGATGTTATATTGCACTTCCTTTCGCGTCTTGTGTATTGTAGAATGTGAGCTTGGTGAACTGCCTTTTTTGTTTTCTATGCTATAGTCACGATTCCTTCACTTTCCATGTTGTTGCAATTTATGATCTCGAGTCCTCTTTAGATCACTATTGGCAGAGTCTGGGCTACATACAGGGCAGTTGCTAGTTCAGAACTTGAGGTAATTATTCTGCATCCGCTTATTTATTGATTTGCTAAGGCGTTTTCGTACAATTTTGTGCAATTACCAATTAAGATGCAGAATATATATACGTTTTTTTATACACAATCCTTGTTTCTGCTCCAACAATTACATGCGTGGTTCTTTGTATGCATGTATAGTCTGTGTTCACATTTTTAAAATTTAAGTTAATGTTAGATTTTACGGTTTTTTTATCCTATTTCGTGCAGGGTAATTGGTTCAAGTTGCAAGTTCAATTGCTCAATCTTTACCCTCTTGTCAGATTATATGGCACATTTTCACCGTTGGCCTTCGTATGCATAATCCGAACACCATTTTTATTCTCTTCTATTCTTTGATTTTTTTATTTGTCTGCTTTATTTATTTCTTACATACTATATTCAATCTAGCTAACGGTTGTCATATAATAAACACATCTGCACAAATGCTGAATATTGAACTAAAATGTCGAAATCAATCTTGATCTGCCAAAATGATGAATAATTTTTGGCTTGTAGTCATCTTTTTATGTGTCCATGATTTGGGATAGCTTTGACAAAATCTTTCTTTAGAAGCCACATCGTTGTAATTCCAAATTAGACGCAGAATAGATATACATTACCTCATACGTGATCCTTATTTCTGCTCTAAACATTTCATTCACGGTTCCTTATACACACCGTATAGGCTGTGTTCACATTTTGAAAATTTAAACTAATGTTAGATTTTATGGTTTTTTCTTAATTCTATTTTGTGCATGGTATAAAGGTAAAATTGTTTCATGTTGCACATTCTTCTTGTCAGATCATATCACTTATTTTCACTGTTGGCCTTTCATATCCATAATCTGAAAACCATTTGTATTTTGCTTTTGTTCTGTGTTTTGTTTCGTTCAGTTCATTTATTTCTTATATAGTGTATTTGATTCAGATAACAGTTGTCAGATATTTAAAACATCTACTGAAATGCAAAATAATGAGCTAAATTGTAGAAATCAATCTTGTTCTGCCAAAATGATGAATAACTCTAGGATTATAGTCATTTTCTGATGATTTGGGTTAGCTATGATAAAATCCTTTTTAGAAGCCACATTTGTGGCCTTTCATATGCAATTTTCTGTGTAGTCTGTCTCAACTTTTGCTTGGTTACTGCCTTCTGTCTATAAAATAATCATTTATATGGTTTATTCATTTTGTTCCTTGTGCCAAAATATTCGGATGTTGAATATTGAACACTTTGTTCTCACTGTTGCTTGTTTGCGGATATATGATATAAAAATTTTCTTGAAGATCCATTAATATTCCAATAGAAGGATTTCACATGTCTAACAAGAAGGAACTTACTCCTTTTCTGATCTTTGATAGTATCTGATCTTAAATCGGTGGGGTTTTTGCTTCTTTTGAATCTTTTCCATGTCTTTTTTGCCTAATTGTTGAAGGTACCATTTTAGGAAGTTACAGAACTTGTAGCAGGTTCCAGAGTTTTTATCTCGAAAGGCTATGCTTATGTTGTGGCTACAAATCAGGTAATTTGTACGCTTTACATCTAATTTGAAGTTAAACCTTTTGTAGTGGCTAAGATAGATGTGTTTGATGTTTAAAACCTTACATGTTTTTGGTTGTTTCTCTTGTTATTGCACAATTTCAGTCTTCTATCAAAGGTGATCGCTCTAACAATAATGTTATTGTTGACAGTTTGATCATTGATGTTTCAAAGTTTCTCTTAAATATTGTTTTTTAGATAATGAATATCAGCATCACAGTCTCTGTTGCAATTAATACATCTAAGAAACTGATATTGTCATGTTTAATTTGGCAAAAAGTATTATGTCTGAGGTTATGCTGCTTCGTGAAACAAATATTTGCACTCGTGGTTATGCTGCTTCGTGAAACAAATATTTGCACTCGTAAGGCATGATATTTGTCCTTCAGAGGCTATGATATTTGTACTCCTTGCAATTTCGAGCTGCTACGAGTGTTTTCTCTTTGCTGGACACGGACATCAATGATCAGAGAACAAGAGAAGGATCATTTAGCTCCTGTAGGTTTTGCATTATGAATGCTATAAACTCAATTAGTTCTGTTACCATTTAAATATGGTCTTGGGCTTAATGCCTGCTTGCTTTTCAGATAGTTGAAGGCCCATGTTCAAGCTATTTGGGTCCTGACTATTCTCAGGTACATCAATAGTTCTTTAGTGCTCAGATTCGTTCTGTCTGAGCATGGAGCCTAAGGAGTTTGATGAAATATCAATCAAAGATATTGATTAATAGCTAAGAGTTTATTTGCTCTATGCGTGCATCAACTGTTTTTGAAGAAGTCCAGATGATTCAAACCAGTCATTTTTAATTTTCTATTATGCTGTTTTTCCTCTTGCTCTGGTCTTTCTGGAATAATGATTGTTGTGTTTTCTTTATATAATTCATTTTGCATCATACAAAGGATCATCACTTAAAGCATGGATGCAACAAGGCCTCTTTGTTTCTGTGTCTTGATAAATTTATGCATGCTTGAAGCTTTGCTATTTTATTTTTTTTGATGGCTCTTTTCCATTCCCTTGACTAACATTTAGTTGTCTGCATTAATCACAAGGTGTTTGTCTGCATTAATCACAAGGTGTTTGTCTACATTAATCATTGTATATTACAATGACAACATTGTAATCAACTCGCAAGTTGATTACAATGTTGTCATTGACTCATTGTCATAAAGATCCTTGTAGATGCTTGTGGTCCTTTTCCACATTGGTTAAGCAATGAAGAAACTAATTGTATGTCTGAAAATTTGTGATTGACCACGATACAATGAAAAAGTAATAGAATGATGAATTAAAAAAGTTATTTTACATTCATTGCGTATCATTCATAATGTTTTATCGGGATCTACCAAATCTGATATTTGAAGAATCGTATCCTAGTGACGGGCAATTTGACCTACTATTGTTTTGACTGCTGTGCTTTGTAATCGTTATGCATTTTGGCTCCAAACCTCATTATTTGTGATTGCGTATCAAGTCTGGAGGCCTTGACCATTATCTTTGAGAACTTTATTCATTTAACTGTATGGAAAAGGGAGTACAATATCGTTAATGTTTATATTTATTGCAGAGTTGCCCCTCAGAGTAAGGAGAATCTATTTGCCATCAATAATTCCGCTCTTCTTTCTAGGTTTGTCATTTTTTGGATTAAAACGCCCTCTTTCTTCTTTTTCTTCTTCTGTACTGTTTTATCACGTGTATCTGCAGTGCAGTTGATCATATGATGGAGCCACAAATTCCGACTAGTGGAGCAACTATAGTCAATTTAAAGCAGAACTAATATCGAGTATCCATATCACTCGAGAGCAACCCTATTCTTGTTTATTCCTTTAGGTTTAAAGATGCAAACTTCGTCTGCCTTGCATGAAGCTTATGGGGGATTGTGTCGGCTCCATCCATAATTGAAGTACATAAGAACGCATGTTTAGTTACATTAATGAGCTTACATTTTCAAAAGAGAAAAAATTAAAAGGTCAGTTTTTTTCCCCTATCTTTTAGTTCAAATTTCTATTTTCAAAAATCTCATTTTCCTTGTAAAGAATACAATTTTGTAGGACTCTCAGCAATGTTCATACCCCAATTGTAAAATAGATTTTTATTGTCTGCTGGTGATAGTGTTAATTTCATCTATAATCGCTGAACTTTATTTTTATTGAATAAAATTACAATTTTTTTTTTGTCCACCAAAAAAGTCATTTAACTATATTTTCATTTTACTAAAGTAATTTCCGGTCAATTTTCCGATTTAGATAGTCGGAAAGCTGACGTGACAACTGATCTATCATCGGAAGTCTGACGTGGCAACTGATGTGTCATTGAAAGTTTGATATGACGGCTAACGTGTCACCAGAAATATGGCGTGACAGCTGATGTGTCATCGGAAATTGGTTTATAGTGACTTTAGTTAAAAGAAAATATAGTTCAATGATCTTTTTTATATTAGCACAACATTTAGGTAATGGAAAATTCTCACCTGGATTACGAAAAAATTGCAAAAAATAATGTGAATTTTAAATGTTATATCAAAATTAAATTAAATTTTCTATTTTTTTATTTAAATACA
Organism: Balakata baccata; assembly: GCA_949630135.1. Classification (NCBI taxonomy): domain Eukaryota; kingdom Viridiplantae; phylum Streptophyta; class Magnoliopsida; order Malpighiales; family Euphorbiaceae; genus Balakata; species Balakata baccata. The sequence goes on along the minus strand of CATIWF010019964.1, from coordinate 67,838 downwards.
CAAATTTTTAAAATTTTATCTATTTATAAATTATGGTTAAACTCTGTTGACATTGCATAAAATTCTAACGAGATTAAAAATTCTACAGCACTGGAGAAATTTAGATTTTAAAATTTTTAAAAGATAAAAACGATGACGTTTTAAAATTTCTAAGATAATTCAACCTCTTTAGTATAGTTTTTTTAATTTTTTCGGAGTAGAGTTTCGTCGGAATTCATAAATTGATTAAGTTTTGAAAGTTTGTTTTGTTCATTAAATAAAAAAATAGAAAATATAATTTAATTTCGATACAACTTTAAAAGTTTAAATTATTTTTTGCAATTATCCTTCGGATTACCTTTTTCTACTCATTAACTCGTTGCATCCGAAGCTATTAAAATAAAACACTTGCAGGTTTTAATTCACAAAAGATTTGGATTTATAAATATTGATTCTTTTCGCAGCATTAAAACTTTTATTTAGAAAAAAAAATGCTTTAATATATAAGAATTTTTTTTATTTGACAAGTAATTGGATGCATTGTTTCACATATTAATTTGAGTTTTGTTTGTCATTGAAAAGACCGCGGACATGTTGGAATTAACTTTGGAGTTTCGCTTACACAAACAGGGAACGTCCAATCGGGTAATAAATGCGTGCCTTGGTTGTTGACCTTTCATTTAGGTCCTTACTTAGGTTGGCTGGGCCTAAACTTGCCCATCTTAGCAACCCAAACGCTTTTGGTTTCAATTATTTGAGTAACGTAATAATCTTACGTTATCCTTGCTGATATGGAACCGTGTGGAATTTTGAGATCAAAACTGAGAGTATTGTGTTGACACCAATGTGCATCCATTCATACTTGGTTTGAAGATGCAACTGAGCTATTTCGTTTTTCAAATGGTTAATTTGCTTCAGAAGCAATACTTGGGCCAGATTAGCATATAATTTTCAACTTATAGTCATTTTATTTTAGAGAAACTATTTCTGACCTTTTTTTTTTAGCTATTGACTATAAGATTGCAATAGACATTTACAATAGATAAGGTTCTCCGGTAAACTTAAGTTATTTTGAAGATGGAATGGATAAATAACTACAAGCTCAAAATTGCTTGCTAATTTAGCCCAAAAGTTAATCTTAAAACAGTAAAAAAAAAAAAAATAAAAGTTTTGAGAACCAAATTTATACTGATCGCTTATTTTTTCTATTCCACGTTATTGGCTCTACTAGGATTTCAGAATACGAGCCGCTTGATGTTGCCAGTAAAAAAGAAGATGGAATTTTGCCGGTTATCGGTTTTTAATTTTTCTTTTTAAAATCGCCGGTGCTTTTTTCTCTTTTTATTTGTATCAAAATCAATTTTTTTTGCTGCTACCTTTTTCTTGGAAGTTTTGTTCATTCTTTGCCTTTCTTCTTCTCTCTCTTGCCCTATTTGAGATATCGCAATGGAGGCGGTGTTCGGTTGCTGGAACTATGTTCAATGGCATCGGTATTTTTTCTATGCTGAAATAAGATTTGATAAAATTACGATGATGTTGCTGTAATTATAGATTTGTTTTGTTGAATTGAATATGATATTCAGTGTGAATTTGAATGAATTCCATTAGTTTAAGAATTTTTTTATGGTTTTTAATTCTGAATTAAATTCTATTATTTTTCTTCTTCTTTATTCTTTATATTTTTTGAATAAAAATTATTAAGGTATTCTTATAGAATTTTTAAATGTATGCTCAAAGTATTTTTAATGTATACACAATGTATTTCCAAAGAATTCCTAAAAAAACTGAAGATATTTCTAAAGTATATCTAATATATTTCTAAGATATATCTAATATATTTCCAAGATATATCTTAAGGCGATTCAATAAACTATACAAATTTTGTTTAACGGTCCACAAGAAATAACACAAGGTAAAATACATATTTTAAATGATTTATTAATTATTAATTTCTTTTTCTGATTCTCTTTGTTCTATGTTTAGTTAAAAATAAATCAAAATATTTCCGATGTATATATAAGAAATTACTTAAAGGAATTTCCTAGATGTTTTCATGTTATATTCAATGTATTTTGAAAGATATATATAATATTCAATAATGAATTGAATGTTGTTATTTTGAGAATTTTGATTCAATTCTTTATAAGTTTATTATACATAAGTTTATGATTCTGTCCAATAATATATAAGTTTTCTTTACTTACATTTTATGTATTAGTAAAGTTTATATTGAGGTAAGCTAAATTTTTTTCCTCATTATTTTTGCAAAATAATATTTAATTTGCATATATAGTACTTTTTGATTGAATTGATGTATATGCAGTCTATTAAATATTATTCATTCATAATGTATTGATATGAATAAAAGTTCTTACTTTATAAATATGCATACAGTATAATAAGTTATTTTTTATCAGTATGATAATTAATTATTAGTTAAATCTCGTCGAATTACATACTTTAGCTTTTTCAATTTCAAAAAAAAAAAAGAAAAAGAAACTCCATACTTTAGCATAATAATATACGTCACACTAAATTAGTTCTCTTCCCTTTATATTTATATTTATATTATTATAAATGTGAAATTGATTGTAAAACTAGTTTGATACAGTGATGAGAAAATATTTTCTGATCATAATAATAATGAATTTATTAAAATTGAGGTTTGATAAGAATTTTTCATTCCGTGGGTAGACTGTATTGATATAGGCTTGGCTTTTTGGATCCCTTTTTAGTATTTTTCCTTCTCATATGTATGTATGTATGTATGTATGTATTTTTATTTATTTCACATACAGATCCCGACAATAAGCATTATTTAGGAAAAGACAACGATACTGTCAAATTCAAAAGAAATGAAATGTATTTGATTGATGAGAGGCTTTAGTCATTTTGCTTTGAATTTGCTCTTTTAAGTATGTAGTATCACCGAGAATGTTCTGTTTTGGTGTGCGTATAAAATTCTTTGGTGCATATCCCGTAGCATGAAATAGATATGTAATGTTTTCGACCCCTAATTGCGACATTACTGTTTTCCATTCCCACAACTTCAACTTGCTACTCGAAAATGTCGCATAAGGCATTCAAGAAATCAAGAAAGTGACATCCACGCTAATGAAAATGGAAGAAAATGCCTTGTAAACCACGTAGACATATATGATTCTAAAGACATCCCAGGCCCACAAGCTGACGCATATTTGGAATATTGCCCATCTTTCTACTTGCAAGCAGCTTAACTGACCCATCTTTAGATTGCTAAGTGCTGTCCAATGAAAAGAATGCAACATGCAACTTAGAATACTCAATCCATTGAATCTAATAATTAATAAATAACTCATCGGAGAAATTATTACAAAAATTCAGTTTTCCACATATTAATCTAATTATTTACTAATATATATTTAATTATTTTATTATGATATAAAATAAATAATTAGTCAATTAGATTACTATATAGATACTGTTGAATGTCAACTGATAAATCAGGAAGGCCAATAAAAGGTAACTAGAAAGCACTTAGCGACAAAATTGTCATATTTGCATTATCCTATTGTGTCCAAAATTCAAAGAAAAACTTCAAAATCACACTACTCGTGTCTAAAATTCAAAGAAAAACTTCAAAATCACACTTCAAACTATTTATGTACATCACATACATCTAATTTAGTCTTAAATCTCCAGGTAACAGCCAGATTGAACATGGCCGGAGTACTGTTTAGGTGCCTCCATGTTTGCCCACTTGTAGCTCTTCAAATCCAAGACATAAGCCAAGTGGGGCTCACCAAAACCGGACGAGCCAATCACCATCAATTTTTCCGGCGTCGTTGCCACATAGGCAATGTTGCATACCTCAGCTGGAAGCTTAGCAACGGATTGCCACGTTGTACCTTTTGATGCCAAAACATCTCCTCCGTGGCAAATGTACACATCGTCACTGCCACCCACGCAAGTCCGTGGACAAGTTGAGGCTACCAAGAAGTTTTCTTCCACGTGATTCCAATGCCAAGTGGCCACATCAAACACCTCGGCGCTCTTTTCAAATCGACCTTGCATTTCGGTGGAATATCCTCCGACGACGTGGAGCTTGCCACGGTGGAAAATAACCTTGCACTCGTCTCGTTCCCTTGCCATGTCATGCAATGGGATCCACTCATCTTTTGCCACGTTATATGCGAATCCAGATCTCAATGCATTCTTCTCACCGTCATGTCCACCGACGACAAACACCATCCGTTCAGAATCGGACGCACAACCGAAAAATGACCGCCGTACCCCTGGCATATCAGCCCCACGTCGCCACGCCGCCGAAACGAAATTGAAAACGAAAACGGAATCGGAAACTTCCCAAGTGGCCGGATCCAACCCACCTAAAACGACAAGCTCAGACCCAACACTTGCCACCTGACAAAACATCGGCAGTCCATTGGAAAACCCAGGAATTGGAGGCAAATCACACCAATCACCAGTATCGGGTTCAAGAACGCTGAGCCGATAAACTGGGCTAGCCCGATACTTTATAAAATTCGGACCTTCAGGGAGGTCAACACGTGCTTGGGCCATAACGACAAGCTTTTGACAACTAGAAGTATCTTTCCTGTACCAGCGAAAATCCGGCGATTCGATTGCAGTTCTCCATCCTTTGCAGACCGACACTAGTGCGGAGAACTGCTTGTACGTAACACGAACAAGACAATCATGAGCGAGATCATCGGGAAGACCAGGAATCAGCTCCATCAGAAAAAGAGGAATTAAGAAGAAAAGAAGAACTGAATTAGAATTGGTTTTCTTGTGGGATCACTAAGAAGAAATTGAAGAAGAAGAAGAAGAAGAAGGATTGATGAAAAGGAAAGATTTCGTGGATATACTTATAGAGAAAAAAAGGGAGAGACGGTACAATAAAGAAAAGTAATTAAAGAAAGTAGAAGCAGAGAGTTTCTGGAAAACCTGGGGGTATTACTGGCATTATAACTTTATAAACAGCCAGTTGTTTTCCAATTCATATCTGTCTCCTGTAACGGATTTTCCTTCAATCTGACTATTATTATTATTATTATCTCATAGCAAATTGCATAAAAAATCATCAATTTTTTAACTCTTCTAAGTTAAATATATACATCTTTAATTATATATCAAATATAGTATCGAAAAAATTTTAATTTAGTTTGATAATAACGTAATATTCTGAGCACAATTTTTTTAAATTTCACAATACTGATATATATTAATATATATATAATATTTATTTTTTAAAATTAATATGTCATTTTTTTAAATAGCGTGATAGTAATTAAAAATTTATATAAATATATATTGGCTAAATCCATGCAGATATAACTAAATCAATATGGACGTACTTTTAGCATAGAAACTGTCTATATAACTAGATGAAAAATAGATTCGGAGCATTGTGTTACAGTGAAATTAAAATAAATTTCTCTAGAAACTATATTTGATATGAAATTAAAAATATATATATTTAATAGTTAAAAAAATTAAAAAAATTATTTTAATACAAAAAAATGAAAATTTAGAATTTTTTACGTAAATTTCCCTTGAATAAATAATAAATAATGTCTTATTTTTAATTAATGCTTTCATACTCGGATGTCCATATTTTCTATCTATTTCAAAAAATAAAATGTCAATATCCACCGTGGCGTAGCTAAAAAATTATTTAGCTGTAGTTATACATATAAAATACATAGAACTGTCAGCAATTATATAAAAATTATAATAAAAATCATAGAAAATAACATGACAGTCAATAATTACTTTCTCTATTTTTTTTTTGGCGTGAATTCACTTATTATATTATATATTAAATCAATTAAAATTTTAAAAAAATTACTATTTACTCTCCATAGTTTGATATACTATACTAATATCACTTGATATTTGAAAATTATACTATTTACCTTTGAAAGTTTGATATATTATATTAATTTCCAATTGCAAGTTTAATTTATTATATTAGTATTCAATACAGTTTCGCACTAGTATTCCTTTAGGCAAATAAATATTTTTTTATTATTGGTAAATATATTAAAATTTAATAGAATAACTATACAGTTTAACAGAAATAAAATAAAAAAATAAATAATATATTTTTAAATCTCCAAATAATACTAATATATTATATTAAATTATAAAAAATAAATAGCAGAGTTATGGAACCCCACAATTCTCCACCTAGCTACGCCCATGAATATGAAGAACGTACGTAGCTGCTGCCTGCAAGTTTATGATAGCAGCAGTTTTGGCAATATTATGTGCAAATGGTCCTTTTTTCTGTTTATACCTGTTGGAATATAGGCCCTTGATTTTATGATAATTTTTTATCTATATTCTATTAATTGTTTTTCAATAATTTAGCAATGGAAAAAAAAAAAATCATTGACTTGAAATATAAATTGCCAATATTATCCGTCTTATGATGTTGCACAAAAATTTTATTTTCTTTGGTTATGAGACGGATATCGGCAATCGATTAGTAATTTAACCGATATAACGGACCGATTTGATCCGGTTTCGAGAACGAGGAATTGTCCATTGACTTTGTCCTTTCGGTTAAAACCTAAAAGTCAAGTCATCCCCGTTGCTTGAAGGTTTATCTATAATAGCATTTTCAGTGGGTCTATTAATCCCACTGCCTTAATAAAATAATAAAAGAGTAAATGTTCATATATTTTCTACAAAATTATAATTTCATCCCACTATAATGGACCATTATTAATAAGTCTACTAACAATATGGCTTGTGAAAAAAAATATATTTTTTAAAAATTACGTGCTATATCATGTAATGTCATAATATAATATAATATATATATATATATATATATATATATATATATATATATACAAATAAAAATAGAAAAGGGACAAACAAAATAATCATAAAGTATTTATTGCGTTTATTTTATATATGATTTTTAATAATATGTCAATTGGTAATTTAAAGAAATTTGACAATAAAAATACATACCTATAATTTACTATGAATAAAGAAAATAAATTAATAAAAAAATTATATAAAAATTAAATAGTAATTAATAATGAGTATAATATATAATAATCAATTATATAAAACTGTATATACAATAGAGAAAAATAGACTATATATATATATATAATTTGAAATAGCTAGTGAAATTCCCCCAAGTTCAATTTTAATTATTGAAAGTTACATCAGTTTTATAAGCCAGAATTTACGCCCGTCAGATATAATGGAATCAAACAATCTCCATAAAAGCTGTAATTTGTTGCTTCCGAAGGGTGGCAGTCGGCACCTTTCTCAATTATTGGAATATATATATAGCTGCATGACCATGAAATTAGGCTGGCACATGGCATATGAGGCAACTCAACAATTAAAAAATTTGGATATCTCTTGATGATTAAATAATAGTTAATTAGCCAAGTAATTTTTCTCCCTTAGGGATTAATGTTTATATGATGTAATATATAGATGTATTCTGCTCTTGTTATTTTTCTTGAGGAATTGCCCACCTTCTTTCGTTATAATAATAATAATAATGTTAAATTTAATTAATTATATTGTCAACAATCAACAGGTTATATTTATTGGAAGAAATGGGGTTCATAGCCAACCCATGAACATAGAATACAAGTTATACCAAAATTAAGTCAAATGTAAGTTGATTTTGATGTGCATCTGTCTGCTAGCATTTTACTATGGTAAATTAGAGTTGAATTCATTAGTGCTAATTAAGTCTTCTAAATTCTAATTTTCAATTTCAATTCAGTTTTCTTTACTCAATCTACGTATATAAATTTTGTTACTTTTGTTTTAAATAATTATTATTTTATTTATCAAATCCTTAATTAAATAAGACAACATGTACCCAAATCCTTAAAGAGTTTCTTTAATAATAATAATAACAAATGAGATGAGCCAGACAACCTTTATAGCTTCTTTTTTATTATTATTATTATTATTATTATTATTATAATTGCAAAGTTAAGCAACCCCTACATGTGCTTGATTTTATGCTATCAAAGTACTCTAAAGGCAGAGAATGTTACTTAATATATATATATATATATATATATAATTATTTATCATCATAACTTTAATTTTCTTAATTACATCCCAATTTTTTATGATATACTTCAAATTCTCAACTTGCCTACTTCCAACTTTGTAGAGGAAAATGTTGGCAAGGCATGAATCTTGCGTTTGAAAAAATATATATTTACATATATATAAAAGCAGAGGGGTACATGTAGTTATTGTCGTTGCTGATTAATGCTTAATTTAATTAGCTTAATTATAATTAGTGAACATAATTAATAAGTATTCTGAAATATATTGATCATCTGAAACTTATATAAACTTGGACAAAGTAAATAAAATAAACATGAAATTTAGACCAAAGAATTGTCTTTCCTATTATATCAATTAGTCATTAATTAATTTGAAATATTAATTCTCTCTTTTTTATTTGACTTTTAATCATGCAAGTTCGGTTCCTTCTACACATGAAAAATTGATGCAATGCAAATAATTTTCTTTAGAATTAATTTAATTATAGGATTTAATTAGAAGACTTGTCCTTTATTTCTATTTAAAGTAAACACATCAAAAAATCTCTTATCATCATCAATGACACATAGATATTGATTGTAGTCACCAAAGTTAAAAGCACGAATTGTGAAATTAAACACTAAATAGTATACATTTTATTTTTTTAATGAATTTATTGGACACCAATTTATATTACTAGCTAGATAGTTGAAATATACTAAATATGAAAATTAATTTTAAAATTTATTATTTTAGAAATACAAATAAATGTTGATTGAAAGACAATATGTTAGTAAAATAATATTGATGTTTGATCTATAAGTAGCCAAAGGCAAAGAATAGTAACTCATAAAGGTGTGGACGAGACTATGTAAATCTTTTCCAAGTTAATCAGAAATTTCGAATTCGAATCCTAAGTATGTAATTATTTTAAAATTTATGAGAAAATGTTTTACCATTTTTTAAATTCTATCAAGTACGAGTATAATTAATCTCAGTATGTAGTTCTAATTGACCGGCTGAAGATATTTGTAGTCTAAAAAAAGGGAAAAAGAATAGTAATGTCTAAAATTCCAAAACAAAAGGTTTAGAAAACAAAGAAATTTATGGAAGAAATCTAAAGAATAAAAATGTTGGCAATTGCAATTTGTACACAGCAAAAAAGAATTCTTAAATATTTAATTATTGACTAAGTATGAGCAGTCACTAATTAAATATTTCAATTTTTTTTTTGTAAATAAATATTTCAAATTCTATTTGAATAGAAGCTTGAAAATCAAATTAGAAACTTACACAAAATTAATTGATGATTGACTTTCAAGGAGGATAATTTTAAAGAATTGGAAATTATTATTCAAAATTAAAAAAAAAAAGGAAAAATAGACTTTGAAATTCTAAATGGAATAATTCCGGTCAGATATGATGGGTTTTATTTTATATTTTTACTTTTATCCCCTTCAACTTTTATTTTATTTTTCTTATTTCCCTAATTTGTCGTAATATTAATGATACTACCCCTTCAAAGTTCAAATTCATTAACGCCTCAAAGTCCCACTGAACTTTCAATAACAGAATCCCCATCAGAAATTCAAATACTAGTATTTTTAATATGGAAATTACTATTTATTATATGATATTATTCTGAAATTTAAAAATTATATAATTTTTTTATTTTATTTTATTATAATATATTAATATTTTGTTATATTAGAAATATAGTAAATTATAGTGAAATAATAAAGAGAAAATTATTATTTACCTCATAAAATTTTTCTTATAATACTAGTACTTTTCTGCAAGTTTGATTTGTTATATTAATATCTCTCTAAAATTTAAATATTTTATTAATATTTTTTTCTGATTCAGGATAAATGTTTTAAAATTTAACCCAAAAATAATAAAATATAACTGATAGAGAAAATCATCTAATTTTTAAATTGTAGAAGTTACTAATATATAATGTCAAATTTTATGTATAAGTAGTAATTTTTAATAATAATAATAATAATATTGTTAAGTTGATTCTTCACAAATATTTTCATGGATTTTTAAACGATGACCGTTACATGTAAATCCATAAAAAAAAAAGAAAGAAAGTAGTATTCAATTTGGTAATAATTAAATTAGAGAAATCTTTATTATCGGAAAATGTTGTACGCATGATGACTAAATCTCTGAAGGGATACGGACAGACAACAATGCCAATAGATTGGAAATATTTACAAAATCTAACAATGACATTTGTTAACAACGTACGCAATGTTTTGCAGTCCTCTTCACATCTTCGATTTTAATTTTCTAGTTTTGATTCCTTTTTTAATGACGGTCCTCTAAATTACTTATTATATTATTTTATTTAGAATAATTATACGGTATATTCAGTATAATTTATACTGAGTGTTTTAAAATTATTAGATTATAAATTTTTAATTTCATTCGTTGATAATAAAATGGTTGAAATTAAAATTTAATAATTTAATAGTTTTAAAGTATTTAGTGTAATTTATATAGAATGTATCACAAAAATTCTCTTTTATTTATTTATTTTTAATCTCCTTGATAGTGACAAAATATACAGGAGGATATTAATTCTTTAATTTATCTGCTTTTTAGTGATCAATAGCAATACTTTCTCGATATTATTGTCAGCTTTTTCTTCTATTTTTGTCGGACCGATTAGCTTTAGGATTTACCAGGCAAATATATATTTAAATTCAGATTGTTTGGAGTCCAGTATTTTCCGATATATCTCTATATTAATTAGGATTATATTAGAAAATTAGAAGTAATAAATTAATTGTAATTTTAAAATGAAAAATTTTACATATTAAAAAAATTAATTTTTATTTTCTTATAAAACTGTGGTAAAAACGAGTTTATTTTCTCTCCTTCTGGTCTCTGGTTGGAAACCCTATTTAAAAAAGAAAAAAAGGCCAAAACTTAAATCAAACTGGATGTTGTAAGCGCTTAGCTAATCATTGTCGTCAAGCAAAATAAAAGACGAGATGGGTTAACGCAACTTGATCTGTACGGATATAAACCAATGCATATATATTAAAAAAAAAATTATACAGTGCATCTAATATTTAGAACAATTTAATTTTTAATTTTTAATATCAATTTTTACTGATTAACAGTTAAAATTAAAAATTTAATAATTTTAAATATCAAGTGCACAAAAAATAAAGTGCACTACAAGATTAGAAAAAAAGAAAAAATAAATTAATGTGGATGCTCTCCACTTGAGCATAGGGTCAAGCTAAGCATTATTAGTTTTTTGTTCACGTTCTAGAAACTTGCATAGTTGCAGTATACCCTTGGCCCAGCCTATTCTTATCAAAAAAACACATTTTATTCAACTATATTAAAGGCTATTTTGCATTTTTGGAAAAAAAATTTTTAAAAAGAAATTTGTACTTTTTATTCTTTTTGCTTTGAAAACTTTTTTTAAATAGAAGCATGTAAATAAATAAATAATTTTTTAGAAATAGATTAAAAAAAAATAATTTATAAAAAAATTAAAAAAATCAATCAATTGAAATAAAAAAATTCAAAATCTATTTTTGGAACAACAATTCAACACAATTCATTCATAATTTAATGATTTGAAGGAGCACAATGCACTTATATTGCATCTACAATAATGATTTATTTTCCATGTTCATATATAGATGGATAGACACGTTAAACTTTAGATGCATTTAAAGATTTGAAAGAGTAAGCAATTAACTTTATAATTTCAAATTGACAATGCCACCCTTTTTGGAAAGAGCAAGTGAGCATAAAGACGAACCATTTGTCATGTGTGAAGGGCGGAATTATTCTATTTGAACTGGTAACGAGGTCCGTTGAGTGAGAGAACTCTGTATGAAAAAGTAGAAAGAAGTGTACCAACTCCATATACGATCAAATTAAGTAAAAGATATGACAGATCTTGAGTAGCTAAGCTTTGCGGCTTTAGAACGAGAATATGGAAACACAACATTTCCATGATGTACCAAATACACAAGATGTGTATGAAACAAACATTCTTCCAACACCACATCATTAACATCCATATTAGAGCAGATTCAGATAACTGATTTACAAATTACTGGACATGATCTTATATAAAAGGATAGTCAGTTGTTGCGCATAACATTTGACACTCGTCCACTATAAGCAAATCATTAGCTTCTTAATACAGAGCTGCTTGTTCAACCAGATCCTTGTATTCATCAGAGACAAAAGATTTCACCTTCATGGTGGCTCTTCCATTCTCTTTCCCAGGGGACTCGTACTTTATCCCAATTACAGTGGCCAAACCTGCAATAAATACAAGTTTCATCTATTCAGTTAATTAAGCCGCAGAAGGAAAATATTAGGGTGGTTTTCTTTTACAATAAAGGCTATGAACGAAATCCAAATAAATTTCTGAGGCACAACCACACCTTTTTTTCTTTCAGTAGTGTATGGCAGATAGAAGTTCACAGTTCAAGTGTGCACTGACAATGAATATGATTATGATGTTGATAATTCAAGTTTTTGGACCTTGCAAATTTTGACTATAGAAGTTGGAATAAAATCTCGATGGTATTTTTTCATAATACTGATTCCGATTAAAAAATTAAATCACGAATGCTAATAATAGGAGAGCACGCATGTCTCTAAACATCTTTATTTACATAGGGTGTGTATCATATATAAACTATGCCATCAATAGACAATATAAAACAGTAAAGAAACCAAGTTTAGAACGGCTAGAGTAGAAAAAATAACACTGATATATTGTAGTAAAAGTTCACGTTATTTGTTTTGATAAATACACAGAGGCACTTACTCTGATGAATACGTCCGTATAAAAACCTTTCTCCTTTCCAGAACTCCAAAGGTCTTGATCTGATCCTGGTGCTTCGTCTTACTCCAGTTTCCCATGACATGCCACAGCCTAGTAAAACAGGAGTAAAGTCTTCAGCAAAATAGCTTTCAAACACGCATGCACAGAGAGTTGCAAACAGCAACAGTAGCGGCACTATAATAAATAGCGAGCAAGTTCATTGCAATAGATACCCGCAAGGCTTTGCCTGCTAGAGAGATTTTTACTCTTGTGTTCTTTGCCAGGATGTGATTTCCCTTTGGTCCGTGCATTCATTGATACAACAGAAGATTCCTGAATTTTCTGTTGCCAAAAAGATAATAGCAACAAATTTTAAAACAGAACCACATACCAACATATCAAGGAGAAGTTTAAAATAGAAATCCACGTATCCTTCCTTTAATGAGTAAAAAAATTCAATATTTCTTTGGTAGGGGCAGAAAAAGGGTGGAAGTCATGACCATAGGAAGTATTAGTAATTTATAAATAATACGATCTCAATTAAAATATTAGCAGACAAAAACTTGATGTCGACTGCCGTAAGTTTGTTGACTGTAATAAAAAGATTTCAATGAGAAAACAAAACTCTATGTAATAGTGACGGGAGAAAGCTGAATATGGGAATAACCTCTTCAGTTTAAGTTGGTGAAGTCTTTCCACCAAGTGTCACAACATTCATAAGCATGATTTTTTGGTCACATGAAACAATATGTTACAGTCCTTTCATTCCAATTATCCGGAAGGCCAGAAAGGCAAGACTGAACAAAACAACTTTTAAATTCATTAAACGTGAAATTGCACTCAGCAGCAAGCATGTCTTCAGCTAAGAAATCAAATGGTGAAGACTTTATCACTTGTATTAATGCATGCCAATTATCACCCTGAACATGATTTAATGAAAACCATATGTTTCCATTATATTAGGAGTAGCACGGGCCACAGAGGGGCGCCATCACATAATCTATATTTTCTCTGCAGCAGTCAATGACCTGACAACAGAATTATTTAATAAAAATTGTTTCATAATTTTGCTTATGGAGTGCTCTAAGTTTCAACCTAGAAATGGCAGATCATCATTTCTTGTCATTCTAAAAAGGCATGCTTTAGAATCTTTGTCAAGGTGCCCCATTAAAATGGGAAAATTAAATAAAAAAGGCATTACTATTTGACAGAGATGACAAATGAAATAGAAATATTTTACAGGTAAAAAACATTGCAAAGTAATGAAAGACTCATGCTGCTGGTTAAGCCATGATTCCTAAATTTAATAGAATTCAACAACTTAAAACATAATTTTAACTCTTGATTAAACAGATCTGCAGTACTAAATCAAACGGAATAACAAGAAAAATTGCAAACCTTGTTCAGCAGTTTTGAAGCAGTGCCTTGGGTCTGAACTGATGCATCGTCCATACATTTAGCAGACCCATCCACTGCCTGGAACTCAACCATTGCAGGATCTATCACAGAAAGAAAGAAATGAAAATGACATAAAATCATGTCAAATAACAAATAAAAAACAACTGAATTCCCAGTGCAGAAGTAGGGTATACTAAGGCTGCTGCCACCACATGACAAGTTACCATTACCTTAGAACATTAAAAACTCAAAGCTGGAATTCCTTTAATGGATAAAATTTCGAATTGCATATTGTTATTTCACGGACTATAGGTAATGATCTGTGAATAACTAATGCAGTTCAACATGGCTTGTTTTGCAAAACACATCCATGTTTCTCTATGAGTGCAAAAGGAGATTTCATGATGTTCTTAGACCTAAGGCAACATATAAAAAATTCCAGAAAAAACTAGGAAAAAAGTTTGGAGAAAAAACAAAAAAACTACAGGATGGAAGACTAGTTGCAAACAGTAAGCACCTGCAAGACCTTGCCTTCTGGAGCGAGCCTTATTATCTCGTGCTCTATGTGAATGTAATTTATATCGACCTTTGCTTGATTGTAATTTTCTTTTGCTTTGCTTCTTCGTTGATACATTAGAAGGTTCTTGAAGTTTCTATACAACAAAACAGATCAACAAAGTGTATAAAAGAAAAGCTAACAACAAAGCCAAATAATTTGTTCTCAAGTAAAGTACTTCATTCATTCATTATTTTTAGCTTATTTTTTCTTGCATCCTGTGTGGATGGAGGCTGTTTTTGGGTAAGATAAGTAAAAGCAGTTCACTTAAAAGCAAAGCAGAAACACATCTTGTTCGCAAGACGTATGCATAAAGAATCAAAAGTCACATTTAACTTCTTGACCTACAGTGTCTTGACTGGGGGAGAAGCTACATCATTACTAGCCCAATGATTTGAGCATACATCAAAGGTTCTTTCTTTCAAGCACAAAAACTTCTAGACCAGAAGTAGTAGGATTGATTCTCATAATAATAAAAATTATATATACATATTAGAACTGAAGACCTTATCTAGCTAACTGAAGGCCATGATTCCCAATTTTGATATATAACAAATATACAGCCAAAGAACATAAATTTTAAGCAGATACAAATATCAAACTAAGAGATACAAACCATAGTCTGCTCTTCTGGAGCAATCTCTTTAATTTGTTCTTGAGAACCATTTTGAATTTCAGGGCATTCATTTCCTGCATGTCCATCAGCTGGTGCAGGATTTGATTGATCTAAAAGGAAACCAACACGTAAAACTCTAAGTTGAAATGACCAAAATCATGTAAAGAAAAAGACGAGGACAATCAAATTCCTGGTGTAAACACAAATTATCTGGTAACAACACATCTTAGTCCACTATTACCTCATGTTATAGTGGAATTTTGTTAAATGATCATAAAAAATAATCTTCAAATTCCAAAAAGCAAATTCCATTTTGCAAAGTAGCAGTTGATAATTCATTGAGAACTAAATTAGGTCATAGTGTTCCAATTTGCAAACACATTTGACTTCTTGTACATGTCAAAGGTTTTGATCTACAACTAGTAATGAAATCAACAGATAAATTGCCACATAATTTCACAGTCATGCAGAAGCAATCCATCAAAAAGTTCATTTCCCTATTCTAAGGCTTGAGTATTGATAAACCAACAAATAATGCTTCTGTTATCAGGCATTTCATTTATCAAGTAAAAGGAATTTACAAAGAGAGAGCACAAATCAACTTCGTGTAGAAATCATGTTACTGAATTAGCAACCACTGAACATTTAGCATTTAGTCTAACAAGACTACTAATGCTTGTAAATCTGAGGAATTCATAGAGTATTTTAACTCCATACTACTCATAGTGCCTTTTCTTGTGAATGATTTAAGAAGGTGAGGATAAAATGGTTGATGATCTGATTACGTTGTTAGAATCTATTAGAAATCCACCGCAAGTACAAGCTATCCTTCCCATATTTATTCTTTCAAAGTGATCGCCATTTTGCCCACTTCTTTCAAAGAATTCCATGCACCCATGAGACATGTTGGTATACTAACACAAACTCAACTCCATTCTTTCATGTACCAAAAAATTGCATACAGAAAGCATTTCTTATCAAGTAAACATAGAATAATTATTTTACCAAGCCCATTCTGGATGCTGTTTGATGTTTCCACTGGAAACTCATCTGTATTTTCATCAGGCTGTGGAGAAACCTCAGCTTCATGCAGCACATCTTCCACCTGTATGGTTCCAGAACCTCACAATGTAACACACCAGATGAAGAATTCCAGATAATGCAAAATTGCAAATATTATATGTATGTGTGTGTATGTTAAAAAACTCACAATGTGCTCCAAATCATTAGGTCCCCTTTTAATAAGATCTACATCAGTATCAGCTCGACGTAAGTTCTCATTTATGGATTCATTACCCATATCAACTTCATTATTCTCCAACTCAGGACCAGAGTCTTTGGGACCAATCTCACCTCCAGAACCAAGACTAGTTACATTTTCATACGCATGTTTCTCAAAAGAGCCGGTAGACTCTTCTATTGCCGCCTCAGCTGAAATTCTATCACCAATTGGAACATCACCTTTTTCAGTTGTTGGAGATTTCAACTTGTCAGAAATGCACACTGGATCAGAATACTCGTTGATGCTTTTGGCAGGAGAAGCATTTCTTGCTGATGATTGGTCAATATTATTAAATGAAAATGGATCACTTGAAGGATTTGACTGAAATATACGTTTCTTCAGTAATGATAATGAAGCTAGTGGACTTTTAGGTGGAGTAGGTGAGTCAAAACCAGGAACAGATTTTTCCATGTTCTTCAGCTTCGTTGGTGTTGTATTCCTTGTCCCTTTCAACAAATTGTCTCTGTCTGCTGACATATTCCTAGACTTCAGCAGGTTTACTCCAGAAACCTTAAAATCAATCCTTTGAATACCCTGCATCTCAGGAAGATTTAACTTATCTATGTGTAGAGGTTTGATCTGAAAATGCTCCTGTAATAGATTGACTGCTCTATCTCTTTCTAGCTCTCCATAATCATGAGAAAGCAATTCATCTATAAGTTGATTAACCCTGTTCTCAGCCTTGGCAATTGAACCTACATGGAAAACAATCACTTGTGCTCAGTAGGTCAAATCCACAAGAGAGAAAGGAAGAGAGAGAATCAATCTTCAACTTATCAATGTTCCTGAATCAGAACCCACTCACCAGTTAGTTCCATTTCTTCTGACGCATCATTTGTTGATTCCAATTGTTGTGATGCCATACTTGCTGGTTCTGTTTGTTGGGATGCAACATCTGGTTGTGTTGTTTCTCTTGAGCCAAATTTAGAGAGAATGTCCTCTTCACGGGATTCTTGGAAAGGCATGGCTGAAAAAAGATGTTTATATTTTGCTGTCTTAGATCTCCTGAGATATGAAGAGGTATGATATTAGGAAGATAAAATGTGAAAAGCAATAAACCCAAAAATATAGAATGCTATCCGTAGATCATACAAAACCAGGAAACAGAAGATAATAAACAATGATCACACCCCGGAAGTCCTGGTCGCTGAGACCGTGGAACCATGAATACATTGTACTGATCAGAATTTGTAAAAGAGCGACCTGTCTGTTTGGCTATTTCTTTCCTAGCATCTAAAAAACCACAATAAACATTAGGCTAGCTGTAGAAGACAGAAAACCAGTTCCCACATAAAGATAATAATAAGTGTTAACTCACTTTCATGCCTTTCATAAGCCAAGAAGAATTCCTCTGGGTCTTTCAGTTTATCAAAATCCAAAGTTGGTTCCAAATCAATAGTTGGTTGACTGAAAATGAAGACATCACATATTTTGCTTATATAGAATAACACCAAGAATTTACTTTCTTTTCTTTTCTTTTTTTTTTTTTGGTTTAAAAACAAGATCTTTTAACAAGTAAATAGGCCTTACCTTATATTAGGAAGTAAAGAAAATCGAGGACGCTTACGCTGTAACCCAGGCCTCTGTCCGCGAGGATATTTCACGGCCATATCAGCAACAACTTCATTATTTTCTTCTGAGGCAGCATCATTGGTCATTTTCACGTTTGGAACTTCTGTTGTATTATCTAAAATATTTTTTGCCTGCTCCATAAGTTCATCAGGATTTTGTACAGGCTGAAGTTCATATAAAAAAAAAAAAAGGTTAATATCTTGGAAAATAACTTAGCAAAGTTAAATAGTGAAATAGCCAATTCCATAATTGCAAATTACTAATCCTAATTCCAGGAACCAAATCAAGCCCAGAGCTTATAAATTAAGCTCTGAAAGCAAGTTCAAGAAATTCCACAACATAAAACCCCAAAACCATAGTTCAGAAATAGACTGTAATTTCCAAGTAAAGAGAAGTCAAGCAGCAAGCACAAAATGAAGCTATTCGCAGAAACATCTATAAGAATTCGAAACATATCCAAGTTAAGCGGAACTAATAGAAAATATTTAGTTTCCCTCTGAGTTCAACTTGAACGAAACACCGTTTTCACCCTAAGGAAATCGACCATTAAAAATGAAAAAGAAAAAAGGAAAACCAATACAGCAATGAAGTGAAAAAAAAAATACAGGTTGACTGAAAAATCAACATCTAATACTCAAAAAGGGTGCAATTAAATTGACCTAAAATTCGGCATAACTAGAAAATCACTGCATACCTTACAGAGAAAAATATGAAGAAAATTCAGCATTTCCATACAATTTTCAATGGGAACAGATAAATCATTGATGATGGAGCTTAAAAAATGTCAAACAAAAAGAGAAAGCAGAATGCAGATGGAGAAAGAGGAAAGGTACCATGGATTTAAGGAGATTGTGGATGACATAAAGATCATCGGAATCGTGGGGCTGAGAAGGATTAGGAAGAGAGGGGAATGTTCGAGGGAAAAGAGACAATCCCCTGTATCCTAGAAGCGGATCCTCTGGTTCCGTCATCCTGATTTTGCCTCTACTGAACTGAAAGAGACTGAATTCGAAAACACTGTAAGAGCGGGAGAGGTTGTTCTCTTCTTTTTTTTTTTTTTAAATTAATATTTTATTTGACGTTTGACATGTATGTATCCTTCGGCAGTGACTGTCAGTTTTTCCTTTTTTTCTTTAATTTTCAGTATCTAATTAATTTATATTATATATATATATATATGTATATATTTGTTATATATCTAATTAATTTTACGTCGTTTCCATCAAATTTTATTTTCTTTCCCTCTAGTAGGTCTAGCATGATTCTCTCAGAGTTGAGGGGAAAAGATAAGCAAAAAGAAAAACACAACAGGTGATCGGGTATGCCGATTCAGTTTGATTTAGTGTAATTTTCAATTTGAGCATCTGATTGAATGTTTGCCGTAACTTGACCAGGCATAGGCAAGCTGTTATTTGTAGGTTAATTACTGTTAGTTAGTGCTAATTTCTTGATCAGTTTCTTGAAGTTTAGTTCTCAGTGCCTTTTCCGCATCTGACTCTAGTCAAAACTCCTAGATCGCAGAAAGAGCAAATAAATAGATGCGTTAGTGACTTGTTGCTAGCCATGCAACATTCTTTTATATGCATATATTTTTTTCCTTAATTCTGAATTGTGGACTCTGATTCATAATTTCGTGATGCTTCGAAGTGCTCGTCCTGATTGTTGTTTGTACTTGTGTAACGCAGTACATTTCTTGAATTGTGGTGTAGGACTCAACAATATGTGAGGTTGGAGCAGTAGCCGGTAGATGATCCTCGGCACAGATTTTGAGTTAGAAGCAATTTTTGTGCGTGTTTTGACATGGCTAATTCAAAGATAAGTGAAGAAAAGAGATATCTTCCCTCGTGGATGGGTTCAAGGGAGAATGGGAAAAACCCAACTAGCTCGGGAAAAAATTATGAAAGCAAAGAACATAAAAGACAATATCCCTTCCAGGGAAACTGTTAACAGTGAGAAATCTAAGGGCCGTGACACAGTTTCGAAGAACTTATCCAATATAATGGTATTGCGGTTTAAACTTTTTGTGGTTTATTAGAGTTTCTTTAATTGACTGGTGTTGATGGTATGAATTTGATTTGGGCAGGAAGGAGAAGTGTTTGCATTGTCAGGGTTTGTTAATCCAGAGCGTGCAACATTGAGGTCACAGGCTCTGGAAATGGGAGCAGAGTACAGGCCAGACAGGGGCTCAGAGTGCACACTCTGGTTTGTGCATATTCAGATACCCCCAAGTTTCGACAAGTTGAGCCAGATGGTGGAACTATTGTTAAGAAGGTATTGTTCCTTGTGTATAGATGTGTTACCGTAAAACCACTTAAGTGAACTAGAAAGAACTATTCAACAAGTCTATTTACAATTGTTAATAAGAAGGCTGATCGTACATTAATATCGTTTTCTGGTTGAAGAGTGTACTTTTTAGGCTAGCATAGATCTTTTAAAATTAAATAGAATAAGAGTTTGATGAATGCTCTTATAAGAGACATGGCGGTATACTGATTCTTTTGCTCTCTACACTCTCTTGACAAGCCTGAACAACATAATGTTTCTGTTTTATCTTTGGCAAGGCTTCTTAATCTTCCTCTCATTCTTAACTGTCCAAGATTCTGCTGAAGTAGACAAATCTAAAATTTCCATAAGAGGCATAGAAGAGCCAAAGCTTTTTATATTTCTCTTCTTCATAGATTATTGGTCGGATTGGCATGTCTCCTTGTTTGTATGGTCCTAACAATATCGTTGTGTCTCGGGTATGAGTTCTTGAGTGGCATGTGCTCTTGAAGAAAATAGCATTCCATGCTTTCATGCTAAGAATATTGATTTATGAATATCTACTCATTTAAATTGATAATCAGATGCTGTCTAGTTTGTTTGCCTCAGGAATGGATATCAGAGTGCCATAGTCAGAAGAAGCTTGTTGAAATTGATAGCTATTTGATGCATGCTGGGAAGCCATGGCGGAAAAACAGTAGTAACATTCAAAGTAGCAGTGGTAAAGCATTTTTCTTTTTTGTTCTTTACCTTATTTATCTTTTCCAAAAAATAAAGTTACACAGGTATTTGGTACCTTATATATTTCACTTCATCAATATTCTTAAAGTACTGTGCATGCTCCTTCTATTTACTACTTCCTCCTGCCTCTGATAGCAATATAGTGTTCAAGACCAAGAATAGCCCCATCCCTGCACCTCCATTGCTTGGTCAGAGGCCAATTCTTTTAACTTTTTGCTGGTTTGAGCATTACTTGTGAATATTATAGAAGACAATTTGTCCATTTCTAGCCTTTTAACTGATTTATATTGTTAGCTTGGTAATTATTCAATGAGTTTAATTGATAATTTTGGTATTATCTTCTCATGTAAAGTGAGATCACTCTAGGTTTTGGATTCTGGATGAATGAGAATGAATAACACCTATGTTTTGTGTGCATCTACTAAGCATGTACATTTATGAATTGAGAGATATACTATTTGTCCTCTTGACAGGTAGATTAATTTTTTGCTCCCAGAACTATGAGGAATTGTTCAAAAAGTTGCAGAAAATGATATCTTAATGCCAGGGTTAGTAGAATTAATTGCATTGCCATGCTCTGGAACCTTTTGATTTTATCAATGTTGATATGGATTCTTTTGAGTTCCTGAAGGTCACAAGTGTTTAGTGATAAATTATAGATGACATTTGTGGATATAGCTCTTTAACTCTTTTAGTTTTTCCGCCACTGTTGAAATTTAACTTTGTCTCAAAGAATTTATGCTATTTCCTTTCATTGTCAAGGTATCCTTGCTTAGCTGCACTTAGCTGTTTGTGAGAGGGATTCCTCCCTTTCTCTAATGTAGGATTAGTGATTTGTTTTTTTTTTTACCTATTATCTATATTCATTGTGTTTTAGTTTCATACTGAATAAACCGGCCACTTAACATATTATATGCCATAAACTTTTTTTCATTAAATTTTGAAAACTAGTCTATCTTCTGAATACAAAGACTACTTACAGATCAAAGAGATTCCCACCTAGAAAATCTGAGAAACAAGTTGGAAGAGGATCACGTTCAAAAACAACTGTCTCTTCACCCCCCAAGGTTATTTTGAACATTTAGTATTTAAAGAAACACTAAAAGTGTTCTCCCTAGTAATAGCATTATAATATAGTCTTGTCCTATCCTCCCATGATAAGAGACTTCTATGTGAGATTATTCACTCTTTTTTATATTTTTTTTATTACTTCTTTTTTATATTACTTTTCTTTTACAATTTGAAATTTTTGACTAATTGTATTTTCAAGTAATATATTACAATTAATAATTAATTAAATATTTAGTTATACGAATATATGAAATATGATTTTTTAAATAAAATAAAAAAAAAGAGAATATGAGACATGTTGTATTAGCCTTGTACTCTAGGAATGACCTCCAACAACTTATATTCTATTTTTATTAAGTATAAGACATATTATGTTTTATTATATATGAGACATATTATATTTTATGAAAATACTACGTAGATCGATTTGATCCTGATTCGATCCCGATGCGACCTTAAACTCTTGATCTATTGGCTTTGTAGGTTTATTGACCGGGCCGGTGAACAAAACGATATCATGTCTGGAGAGTCGGGAGGAAAAGGTAAGTGGTGGTGACCCATTATACTAACTAATATATTCAATGGTATTGTTGCTGATTCCTATTCTTCTAAGCTTGTTATGCTGCTAGTAACTCGTATCTGTTTGGAAATATCTTAAATTGCGAATATAAACTTATTATTGGGGTTTGCTGTCCTGTGTCTTCCTATCCTCGTTCCTTTATATTTTTTTTTATTTTGATGATAATAGAAAACATGCAATGAAATGGTGTTCTGTTGAAAAAAACGGAATAAGGGATCCGTTCAGTGATCAGCAATATTTTTCTGTTCAGGAATTTTCATCAATAGTCTTATTTGAGCACACTAAAAGTTCTGAAACTTTACAAAGTAGCTTAGCCCTATTGTGTGTGATATGTACAGTTTATATGGCATGAACCTCATTTTAGTCTTTCTCATAAACAGCCTGAGCTAAGTGAAATAAAAGAAATAGATGCTGGAGGGATCATAATTTGTTTACTAGATGCCATAGATTCCCTGGAACAGGATCAGGTATGGTTCTCATAGAGACTATGTCACTCTTCAAAATTCAAATGTAATCTTCAATTTTATATTTTCTTTAGAAGATACTTGAGAAAATTAATGAATGGATAGATACAATTAATTGATTATTTAGTTGTTTACTGCTGCTTGCTTCATTCTCTTTGTCTGTCGGGCTGAGCTTGTAACGTTATTGGAAGAGAACATCAGAAGTGAGCATGTTTATAAACCTTCTCATTTGTGCAGATCATAAGCTCTTCCTTTGCTTTTACATATCATCTACATAGATTCTACCCCTATGTTCTTCATACTCAAATTCTTGCATTTTCATGCTCCTGAAGTCCCTATCTTAACTAGCTGAAGATTTGGATATTGACTCTTTTGTCCTTTGCCCTATTGATGGGTAGTCATTGTCCGGCTCCACTCAACAAGAGCATAATGTACTAAGACCAATTACACCTTCAGTCTGCTGGGGCACTATTATTTTTTTCAATTTCTTTTCAGAAACTAACCGAAAATTCAATCATCGATTTTGTATGAGAACTTTAATACTGTTTCTGGTTAAGGTTTACGAGCTTTTATACTGGAAGATGCTACAAATACTGCTCTAAATTTGTTTTTCACTTAATCTCATAGGACATTAGGCAGATAGCCGATCAGTGGAACGTTGTTCCTCGTGCAGTTTTGGATTTGATAATTAAGCTTGTAGATGTTGGAAATAATTCGGCGACTTTTTCGAAGGAGGATCTTTGCAGGCAATTCAAGGAATGCAAACAGATGTATGAAGTAGCACTTACAATGTAAATCGTAATTCTAAACTGAAGAAGAGAAGGCTGAAGAGTGATGAAAGTGAGGGAGCTGGCCATGTGAGATCCGACACCATTTCTAGCCATGCAACAGATTATGACAGTGATGCAACAGTTGAGATGACAGAGGAAGAAATTGATCTTTGCTTTACAATAACATTGCCTCTAAGATTTGCAAAGAATAATTGATTCTTCTAATTTCTATATGTAGGTTTTGATGCTCTCTCTATAAATTTAAGAGAAAACAAACAAAGAATTACATGCCCGTACAAAGTTGCATCTATCTCCATTTAAGTTTTTTTAATATTTCTTGTAATATATATATATATATATATATATATATATATGCCTTTACTTTTTATATAAAACAATGGACAAGAAATGTGGGTTGGAAATTGCAATAAATTAGCAGAGAGAATTAAAATCGCAATTAGATCATATATATATATAGAGAGAGAGACTATTTTATTTAAATAAATTAAAGTTGATAATGTGAATCAATTTTTAAAAAAGTGTTGAAAAAAAAATGGTTAGTATATTTTATTTATAAAAATTCATAATTAGATATCTTAAACTTAAGTGGCGCGGAGCAATGCTCACTTGAAAAGGCTATAGCCCTTATTAACTTTTAAAAATGTATGTAATAATATGTAAATTTATATCATTTTTTAAAATTTATCTATCAATAAAAGATATTAAAAGTTTATTTTTAAACTATACACTTAAATTTTTAACTATTTATCCCCTTATATAAACTTTTAGCTCTTTGCTCCCTTGGCATAAGGAGCCCGACTCCGCCACTGTTATATAGAAATTTGAAAGCTAAATTTAAATTTATAAATTGAATAAGCATCATAAGAATTTGGAAAATGAGTTCTAAATTTGTAAAACAAATAAACTATTTTAACATGTAACATAATTTTATATTTTCCTAGGAAATTGCCCCCAGGAGCAATAATGTATTAAACATTCTCAAAATTTATAAGCAAACTCCACAAAGCAAGAGCCTATGAAAACTAAGTAATTAAAATTACATAAATGAATAAATATGGGGTGCGATTATACCAATAATGTACTGGATTCTGTCAAAATTCTGAAGTTAAATGTGGTTAGACCATAACAATATTAAGATAAGTGACTTATTGAAAAGTTTTTCTATTTCTCTTTCTTATATATACTAGTTTTTTATTAACATTTGCACGTAATTATTAATTATTAAACTCATTATTAATTATTATTTAATTTTTATGTAATTTTTTATTTTTTATTAATTGATTTCATTTTATTATAATATTTTATTCATAATGAATTATGAGATTGCGTGTTTATTTCAAATTCTATTAAATTACCAATTTATCTATTATTAAAAGTCATATATAAAATAGAAGTAATAAACAATTTACGATTTTAATAATAATAAATTATGTATAGTAAATTATGGTGATAAATTTATAAAATTTTTTTTATTAGAATCTGATTGTTTATTACTTTGAATATTATTGTTCATTATTATGAATTTGATTATTCGTCGTTTTAAATTTGATTGTTTATTGCATACTTATCACTTATAGATTTAATATTTATATTTTAATTATACATCATTTTTAACATGATTGTTCATCGTCTTAAATATAATTGTTCATCATTTTGAATTTGCTTGTTCATTGTATGTTTATTACTCATAACTCATTTTTATTATTTTTTATTACTTATTAAGTTATTTAATTATTTTATTACTCATTAATATTTAAGTTAATTAATTTAATAAATAATAAATAAATAAAATAACTTGAATAATTGATTGTCGATACAATTTACTAATAATTAAATTATTAAATGATAAAATTAACTCAATTAACTAATATAATTAAGTTGATATGTTTATACATGATTATTAGATATTAAATTTGTCATTAATCATTATTTAATTTTTATATAATTTTTTTTATTTTTTTATTAATTTGTTTCGTCTTATTATGATATTTTATTCATAGTGAATTATAGAAGTTCATGTTCATATCAAATTTCATCAAATTACTATTTTGTTCATTATTAAAAGTCATATATAATATAGAAGCAATAAAAATTTTACAGTTATTTTATTTGTTCCCAATATTCTCAATCATCACATGGTTTTTAATAATTTTATCCGATAAATTAATTTTAATTACTTATAATTATTATATAATTAAGTCACATTTAATTTAAATACTAATATTTAATTATATTTGATTATTATATCATAATATATATAAAAAATCACATCATATTATCTAGCCCATTACTTATTCTATCTATTCTATTTTTTTATTGTGCCTTAGTTTTTAATAATTAGATTTATCATTACTAAATAAATATTAATAATAATTATTAATACTATTCACTAATAAATTAAATTATTAAATGATAAAATTAAACATATTAACCAATACAATTAGGTTTGTTATGTTGTACGTAATTATTATATATTGGATTCATATGATAATTACTAATTTGTCTATTATTAAGAATCATATATAAAATAGAGGTAGTAAATATTTTATAGTAATTTTATCCATTATCAAATTATTAATTTATCAATTATTAAGAATTATATATAAAATAGAGGTAATAAGTATTTCATAATGATTTTATCCATCCTCAAATTACTAATTTATCAATTATTAAGAGTTATATATAAAATAAAAGTAGTAAGTATTTTACATTTATTTTGTTTGTCTCTCTATTTCCAATCATCCACGTACGATGCGCATGATTTTTAATAATTAGACACATCATTATTAAATAAATAATAATAATTTTGTCCAACAAATTAATTTTACTTACTTTTAATTATCATGTAATTAAATCATATTTAATTTAAATATTAATTATTGTTAATTATATTTAATTCTTATAATTTATATAAAAATAAATTATATAATACTATGCAAATAAATTTTAAAAACTTAACTCATTTTGTATATGATTAAAATAAATTAATTATTAAACTATATAAAAATTATTAAAAAATTATAATTTCTTAAATAACTTATGAGAATTGTACTTACTATTTTAAAATTTATATTATATATTACTTGCATAGTTGTAATTTAGTTTATCATTATTGTTATATTTTGAATGATAATATGCTATTGTTATTTTTTTACTATGCTTTCATAATATTTTTTTATTAAATTAATTTTTCATTTTTTTTAAATTTGCATATTCCCCTTATTCCCACTTTTATATATAGTATGATGATATGATATTCTGTTTTTTCATTAATATGTTTTACACGTAATTATTAGATATTGAACTTGTCACTAATTACAATTTGACTATTAAATATTTATACTTGTGTATTCAAATTACTAATTTGGACTCGTATTATAACTCATATCGAGATTATTAATTTATCAATTATTAAAAGTTATATATAAAATAAATATTGTAAATATTTTACAATTATTTTATCCATTATCCAAATTGTTACTTAGTCCATTATTAAAAGTTACATATAAAATAGATATAGTTACTTTTATATATAATATAATGATATGATATTATGATTTTTCATTAACGTGTTGTGCACGTAATTATTAGATATTAAATTCGCATTATAACTGATACGAAAATTACTAATTTATCAATTATTAAGAATTATATATAAAATATATGTAGTATATAAGTATTTTAAGATCATTTTGTATATCTCCCTATTCCTAATCATCTACGCGCATAATTTTTAATAATTAAACTAATAATAATAGTAATCTTATCTAGCTAATTAATTTAGTTACTTTTAATTATCATGTAATTAACTTACATTTAATTTAAATATTAACGTTTGTTAATTATATTTTATTTTTATATTTTAATATAAAATAAAATTATATTTTACTATGCATGTAAATTTTAAAAATTTAACTTGTTATGTATATGATTAAGAAAAATTAATTATTGAATTATATTTCTAATATTTTTTTATTCTAATATTGCAAAACTTCTTATTTGAACATTCTCTTACTTAATTATAGACATGGATAAGGGCGGATCCAAGATAAAATATACTGAGGGACTAACAATAATCACAGTACGAATAATCCAATATTTATTAAATAATAATAATAATAATAATAAAAATAAAAATAAAAGTTAGATATATTATATAACTCTAAATATATCAAATATTTATTTTTTAATGTCAGTTCTTTAGACATTATATTAAAAATCGGATTAAATATTATAATTTTATTTATAATTATCACTTATTTGAAATTCATAAATTAAAAATAATAATATAAATTTTAAATAATAATGTTCACAGAACTTAAAAAAATGCTGGATGTTAAATTAAAAATTTGATTAAATGTTGGAGTTTTATTTATAATTATCACTTATTTGTAATTAAAAATAATAATATTAATTTTCATTAATAGTATTCATGGAATGTAAAAAAAATTAATAATATTGGATACTAATATTTTTTATTAATTTATTTTTTTAATATTAGTTATATGATTTTTTATATATAAAATATAGTTATCTAGTCATAATAGAATTAAACTTCTAATTAATGAATTATTAATATTATTTACTAATAAATTCAATTAGTAAATGATAAAATTAACTCTATTAAATAATATAATCAGTTCAGTAATTTTGCATGTGCTCCCCAATTTCCGCTTTTATATATAATATGATAAAAAAAAACTCTCTTCATTGGGAAAAAATATATTCATTTTCAATTTTTTATAGTTCAAAATTATATATCATTTCCTTTTTTAAAATGTATTTATTTTGTTTAATTACAAGTGTATCTTTATTCATATACCCTTATTAAATAAACCTAAATATCTATTTTTTTTTCAATTCTTGTTTTAAATAATTATTGAAATTGTTGATTGGTAACTACATGAGTTTTAATTTGGGTTTTGCATTAAAAAGATCTAATGATTATTTTTAAGAATATAATAAATGGAGAATATTTTTGGAAAGCATTAGGCAAAAATTATTGATTTAACTAAATTTTTTAATATGAATGAAAATAGAACTAGACTTATCTTTTTATGATTGAGAATTACAACATAAAAAAAAAAAAATTTTCAAAAATACTAAAAACTTACTCAAATGATACAACAATATCTCCATTTAAAACTTTTTTCAAACTTACTAAAAGCAAGTAAAAATAGTACAAAAATACTTGTACTAAAAAAGTCACCATAAAAGTATATAAAAAAAGTGTACATTTATATTTTTGGTATATATTGGTATATATCTATATTCCTTATGAATATCTTAATATACAACAATATATTTTAGGAATACATTGATATACGACTGTATATTTTGGAAATATTTTAATATATCTTGAAATACATTGAGAATATTTGATTGAATAGTCTAAATTTAAAAATAAAAAAAGAAGAAGAAAATACAGTATAAACGTATTCAAGCAAGAGAGCAGAACTTCAAATCAAACTAATTCGCCTTCTCTAAGTTTCCATGTTTGGTTAATAACAAGCACAATGATCAATATCCAACAGGTTGAATATTATTATGGCCCTTTCTGACATTATATTCGAAAAAAACGATTTTTGAAAAAACATTTTATATTTTTAACATTTTTTTTTTGGAGTTTTGAACACACTTTTGGTAAATATATTATTTTTCCAAAAGTATGATGGAAAAAAACATTTTATAAAAAAATTAAAAAATTCAGTAAATTAAATAAAAAAATTCAAAATTTGCTTTTACGATTTTTAATAGCAATTTCAAACAGCCCCTATAACTACCATCACAACCTCAAATATATTCCACACCTCATCTCCTTTTGTTTGGAAATGCCACTGGAACCACCTATTCGAGAAGATCCTTGAATTAGTGTGTGTTTGCTTTTGTTTTCTCCTTTAATAATAATAATAAAACCTTATCCCAAGCAAAATGAAAGAAATGGCCAAGGAGGCGGGTGGCATGCAAACAACAGCATATGGTTTTGATTTGCGATTAATGTGTATAAATTAACAAGTGAATCCAACCGAACCCATGTGCATGTGGTGCGATTCTTATAGTTGTTGGTTTATGAAGAGCTGTTGTTTTGGTTGTCATACGTCAATTTACCCAATATCCATGCCGTTGTATCATGTTCGTCTTTTGCCATGAGATGATAGATAGGTAGAAGAAAAAGAAAAAAAAAATGGAAGATGAAAATAAAAAATGAAAAATAGGTAAAATTGAAAAGTAGAACTGATAAAAATGAATAGAAAAAAAAAATGGAGATATCATATTTTTAAACGGACAAAGTGAAAAATAAGAGTTTATGAAATTATATATATATATAAAGGAAAAATTGCAAAAAAATAATATGAATTTTTAAGGTTGTATCAAAATTAAATTGTATTTTTTATTTTCTCATTTAAATACATAAACTTTTAAAATTTTATCAATTTATGAATTTCGACGAAACTCTGTTGACATGATATAAAATTCCGATAAGATTAAAAATGTTATGCTTATTATAAAGTTGAATTATCTTAGAAAATTTAACATTAGAAATGAAGTACTGACTAGAAAAATGAGTCAACATAATTAATATTTTCCTAAAAATTTAAAATATAAATATCTTCGACGAAACTTGGCTGATAGTAAAATTTTTGTTTCTTTTTGCTCTGCCGACCATGCAACTTCCAAGCATTACATGTATTATTTTTCAAATTTAAAGAGAAATTTAAGTTTTAAATTTTAGAAAAAACAAAGATGGAGTTTTCAAATTTAAAAAGAGATTTAAGTTTTAAATTTTAGAAAAAACAAAGATGGTGATATTTTAAAGTTTTTAAGATGATTCAGTTTTATAATCAACAAAATTTCGTTATAATTTTATAAATTGATAAAATTTTAAAAGTTTGTATATTTAAAGTATAATTTAATTTTAATACAATTTTAAAAGTTTATATTATTTTTCTTACAATTTTAAAAATTCATATTATTTTTCACAATCAACCTAAAAAAAGAAAAGATAATTTTTCATAAAGACCCAAAAAAGTGAAATAGTTATAACTTTACATGCTCTCAATGTTTTTTTTTTTAATTTTACCAAAAAAACTTTTTACAATTACACCAACACCTCCTGTATACATTGGAGATACCTTTGGCCTAAAACAATTGTGAACAAATAATATAAAGTTCGATATATCTTAAATATATTTTGGTGATACCTTCATACTTTGGGTATATCTTGGAAATTCTTAAGAAATTCCTTAAGAGAAATTTTCTGGGAATATCTTGGATATACTTTGGGGATACCTTGTGTATGTCTTTAGAAATTTCATGGGAATATCTCAGATATATTTGATAATATTTTGGATATATTTTAAGAATTGCATGAGACACGAAAAACAAATTTATATCAATACTGAAAACAAAAAGATATGGATGTCAAAATAGAATGTCTAGTGAGAAAAAAATGATGAAGGGCAGAGCTATCCGCAAATTCTCATTACAAAAACCCCACTTCAATGGGTAGGTGGAATTCTGACGAGAATGAAAGTAAAAAATGTAAAATAAAATAATTACGCGTTTCAACATACAGTTCAATTAACGTGTTGAGCTCATTGTTCATGAAAGACTGCAACAATGACCAAGTAAAACATATAAGCACATAGTGATGTTGAGGTTTATTTTGTAGTATTCACCAATGAAGATATTACAAGCTAAGAAGGGGAGAAAGAAAAAATAAAAAGGTAAAATTGAAAAATAAAAGTAAAAATAAAAATAAATTTAGTGCAAATGTAAACGTATAAAAGCATTGATAATTTTGAAAAAAAAAGAAAGTTCAAATTTCAGTGTAAAATACTCAAGAAAAATGCAATTGTAACTAGTAATTTGGGCCCCGAGGGGGGCGAGTCCGAGAAAAAAGGCTTATTCATTTCAGACGCAGCGAGCGCAGTATTAGGATTAGTTTACTGCTACTCGTTTTCACTTGTTGGGTCGCAGTAGTAGGGTTGCACCAGATAAACGCCACCACTTCTCCTTTCTCCATTTTTATTCTTTAGCAGCCCGTCTGCTTTCTAATTATTTATAAAACATTTCCTCTAAAACCCTCTCTCTCTCCTATTCTTATTCTCATTCATCCGCAATGGGGGCTTCTTTGCCTGCCAAAGAGGCTAACCTTTTCAAGCTCATCGTCGTAAGTACCGATTATGTTTCTCTGTTAACCGTTTTTATGAGGTTTACTTTCTTAACTGTTATTGTGAATCATGCTACGATCGCCGTCACTATGTGAATAGTTAGTTGTCAGTCTGGTTGCCCCCTCTTTTGTTGTTTTCGAATTAAAGAAATTAAATGAATTGGATAGAGATGCTCGGGGTTCTGTTCTTCTTATTCTTCTTATTATGTTTTTTCTTTTGTTTCGTCGAGGAAGTTGTGTTGGTAGGGCAGTTTTGTAGATTTAAAGTCGAAACTTAGGGTTTGGTTTGTGGCAATTTGGACTTCCAGTGGGTTTTTGGATCCACTGACTTGATCATTTGATGGGTATTAAAGAGTCTCACTTGGATAAATTCTATTGGGATGTTTGATTCTTCAAGTGTCTTCTACCAGTTATCTGCATTTACATGTTAGCGCTTTTTTTTTCTGCCCGAAATGAAAAAATTGTAGATGAAAAGCAACGGCAATTAGCCTATGGGTGGTTTTGAGCTCATTTTCATCAAGTAAATGAAAATGGAAATTTCCTGTATACATATGTATCTGCACATATAATATATAAATACACATGTTGAGATATCAATTTAAGCCCAATGTCAATAATGTGAATAATTCAGATTGACAGTAAGTCGCTTTCTAATTTGTTGGGAGAATTGTACCATGACTATTCTCTTATGGACTGGTTAACTTCTATGTAGTATCTGATGTACCAGTTATATAAGCTAGTTCACATGTTGTAATTGATAACTCTTGAGAATTTTGTCCACTTTGTTGGTTAAGCATTGCCATTAGTTTTTGAATTATTATAATGCCTTCATGATTTGGTGATCAAATTTATGTTGTGAACCTGGTGGTCATTTTCTTTATTATTTATTGATATTTGACTTTTGTTTTTCATTTAACCAATGCAGAAATCATATGAAATTAAACAGTACAAGAAGGGACTAAAAGCAGCAGATGCTATATTGAAAAAGTTTCCAGATCATGGAGGTATTTTTTTGTTCTTTACTGAGAACTCAAAATTTGATGTTGTTAGCTAATATTGTAAATTTGAATTTTTTATCAGCTGCTTTTGAAATGATGATTTCCATCTTCATGTCTCTGGTGAACAACCTTATGTGTGCATGTGTGCCTGTATAGAGTACTGCCGTGGTCTATATGTGTTGCATGTCTGAACATATGGCGGTTATGAAAATTTCCTAGTCCCATTTCCTTATTTGTTTTTTCAGTAGCATTCTAATGTGAAATTCATTATTTTTGTCCTTTTTCTAAATTGAAATTTCATACAAATTTACTGATAGAATATCCTTTTGTGATCTTTTGTACTGCTTTACCAGATTTGATAAGTTCTTATATATATATATATTAATCCCCCATGCTTTTCTTTCCACTAGAAACTTTATCAATGAAGGGGTTGACATTGAATTGCATGGATCGTAAATCTGAAGCGTATGAACTTGTCCGGCTTGGCTTAAAGGTTGAACTATTTCCTCTGATCATTATAGTGCTTAATTTTGTTTATTTGTTTAAATTGTTTTCTATTGATATGATATTGGGCTTATTTTTTTGTTTTCTGCAGAATGATCTCAAAAGTCATGTTTGCTGGCATGTTTATGGTCTTCTTTATCGGTCTGACAGAGAATATAGAGAGGCTATCAAATGTTATCGAAATGCTCTGAAAATAGATCCAGACAATATTGAAATATTGCGGGACTTGTCACTGTTGCAGGTATGTATTCAGTGATCTTTAAGGTTGTACAAAAGCCGGTTCAGGCTGATGAGCCTGATATTACATAAATGGACAATTTATATTGAAATAGGTTGGTTGTGGTTTGTGATAAATATAAAACTGAATTTTCCAGGATTTTTACATGTTTGATATCCCACTAAAACAACTTGAACTGATTGTTAATGTTCAATATTAATATAGTAAAACATCAATATTATATTCTCGTAAAGTAGTGAAGAATGTCATGAAGAAGCTTTAAGTTTTCATCCTATTTGTCTCTCTATTTCTTTCTTTTTTTTTATTGAAGGGTTCCCTATTATATAAATTCTTTATTTTCTTTCCTTTTCAATTTCCTTCCTCTCCATCCTTTGGTATGTACTGCTTCTGTTGGTCTCTCATAGTTACTTTTAAGTTATATATATATTGTAATATATTTCATGATTTTTTTTAAATATGACTGTATTTAAGATAATGAACTGAATTTTTATTTCTGGAAGTCTATAGTTTATTGAATTTAGTCTTGCTAATCAACTACGTGTTTGACACATTTTCTCACTCAGCTTTTATTTTCTTGGGAATTTTTACTTTCTCATTCGCCTCTTTTTTCAGTTTTGCAATTACTTTGTGTTTTTCTTGTAAAACAAAATTTTATCTATATGAATTGTAGGTATGTTAGTTATACCTCATTGGAACTATGATTTCCTTGCATCTGAAACTCTTTGATAGTTTGTGGTCTTAAGTCTAGAAATTGCTTTGGTGAGGTTCATTTTGCATATCATGCTTAACCTGCACAGTTGAGCTCATTTATGTAGTACACTTTAATGATCTTTTACTCATTGTGGTCTATGACACTAGTGATTTTTAGAGGAAAGCGACCAAGATAAGTAGTGATCTAAGCTGGAGCTTCAGCGTGTGCGCATAGAAGTTCATCATACTTGTTCCAGTGAAATTCCATTTAACCAGTTCTTTGCTCCAAACTAGTAGCCATTTCCATCGGGCAGCATATGCATGTCTTTTTTCTAGTTCTGAGAATTGATTGGTTTTGTCTTTTCTCATAATACAGAGTCTTTGTCATTTAGATCTCATTCATATAACCAGTTACTTAATTTGACTGCTATTATTTATCTGAAAACTTTACTAGACATCCACCTTGACAGCTCAGTTAGGGCAAATTATTTCTGTGTGCTTACAGTGGTCCAACTTGTTTATAGATTTTTGTTGCATTTCACTTGTATGTTGCAGGCACAAATGCGGGATTTGACTGGTTTTGTTGAGACCAGGCAGCAGCTCCTAACTCTGAAACCAAATCACCGCATGAATTGGATTGGCTTTGCTGTTGCTCACCATTTAAACTCAAAGTATAGTTTACACTTTGTGTACACAAAATTTTATTCTTTAATTCATTGTCAGAGGTTCTCAATATATTGCAATAACTTTGGAATTTTCAAGAAATTGAAAATCCTAAACTGAAAGGTATCATGTTGTTTGTTAGTGCTTCTAAAGCAATTGATATTCTGGAAGCATATGAAGGGACATTAGAAGATGATTATCCTCCGGACAATGAACGATGTGAGCATGGGGAGATGCTTTTATACAAGGTATTCATATACTTCATACCTATAGCTCATATTTCTCCCATACATCCTTTCACCTCTCGAGTGTTTCACATCAACTTTCTTTGGTTCATTTCTTCTGTTATAACTTGTCAAATAAATTTAGCTTGTAGCTGATATATTTTTCACTTGTGGTTTGTTTTGCATAAGACTTCTTTTGTTAAGTTCCTGTGTTATATCTTGTAAAACAAATACAGAATGAATGAATCTGTGGCATAAGTATCTCAGTTTAAGCTGGAAGCTTTGATTTTAAACTGAAGCTTAATCTATCAACCAAATATGGTGTTGAAATTGCACAATGCTGTTGTGGCAAATGTCCTGTTTATTATATATGCTCTTAAATGGGTAAATCTGAGATTTGCATCATTTTATTGGAGAGTAATGTTTGTAGTTCAATCTATATGTATGCAGAACTTAGGGTTGACTTATTCTATTTCCCTCACACTGGCTGTACGATTGACAAAAAAGTGCAACAGGAGTACATTGGTTGGAAATGGGAGTTCAAAATATGAATTTGAAAAGCATATGTAGAATTCACATTATGTTCTTTTCCTCCTGGACATGTTTTAACACAGAATTAATATTTTCTTGTCAGTGTAGCTTCTATTGACCGTGTTTTTGCCTAAGCTTTTGAGTATCCTGTCAACTTTCAGAGATAATACAATAAAATATTAAGAGTTATTTTAATTTTGTTTATTCTTTCTAAATAACTTATATTATCTTCTTTTCTTGTAAGGATTGAGCATTTAAGCCAGTGACACATTTGAATTTCCCTTTTCTCAAATTGTTTACTGATACTGAATTGCAAATATTGTTGACACATCTCAGTTTTATTAAATTTCATTTATTTGGCATTTACTTTTACATCCAGATCTCTTTATTAGAGGAATCGGGTTCTCTTGAAAGAGCTCTTGAGGAGTTGCGCAAGAAAGGTTCAAAAATTGTAAGTATATTTTGCATGTTACTTTTGACTGTAATAATAACCCTGAAACTTGATGAACTTTGAGCAGGTGCTGATAATTATGCTCAATATTGGAATTTAGGTTGATAAATTGTCATACAAGGAGCAAGAGGTTTCCTTACTAGTGAAGCTTGGTCGCCTTGAAGAGGGCGCTGAATTGCATAAAGCATTACTTGCCATGAATCCTGACAATTATAGGTGATTTCTTTGGCTTATGATGTTCAATAGGTGCTGGAAGGAAAATAAAATGCAAACTAGAAAAAGTTCCTAATATGTTTGTCTTGGAAGATTGATTATGGTACCAGTTAGCTAACTTTTTTTCTATCTTCCTCCATGAAGATACGTGCTAATATTAGTTTATGTCTACCTTTTTAAGAATAAATTTAATATTGTCATTTCCTTTCTTCTGTTCAGATATTATGAAGGTCTACAAAAATGCGTTGGATTGGACTCAGAAAATGGCCACTATTCTGCTGATGATATTGATAAATTGGATGACTTGTACAAATCACTTGGCCAGCAGTATACCTGGTCATCTGCAGTTAAGGTGGCACATGTTCTCTCTCCGTGTCAAGGATATTTAATGTTCCCTGTTTGGAGTAGAAGTTTAATGATTGGGCTGCTGAATTTTAAAAACTCTTCCCCTCATTTTGAAATCTGGTTCTGTTCTAACTAACATTTGAGAGAATATGTTGATGTTGTATGACATCGAGCAATAATGTTCATCCATCCACTCATGCATGCTAAAAATTATTGGTGTATTTTCGGGTTTACTCTTACCTCTCTCTCATATGCAGAGAATACCACTTGATTTTCTACAAGGAGACGAGTTTCGGGAAGCTGCTGACAATTATGTTAGGCCACTGCTTGCCAAGGTAGTGGTTGCTATATTTCAAAAAAATAAAATCTCGTTTCTTTTCCCTTTTGTCTGGGGCAGATTAATTTATTTATTATCTTTGTGGTGCTTTTAGGGCGTTCCTTCTTTATTTTCTGATCTTTCCCCATTGTATGATCATGCTGGCAAGGTGAGTTTTTGACATTTAGTTTCTGGGAGGTTGTTAATTTATTTGTTGGTTTGATGAGATACAGTTTGCTGTCATGACTCTTATGCAGGCAGACATATTGGAAGGCCTTATTCTTGCGTTGGAGCATTCAATTAGGACAACTGGGAGATACCCTGGAAGGTATTTTGTGCCTTGGACCATTATATGATTTTTTTTTTTGTTTTGTTTTTTTTGCTTTAAAAGGTGTTTATTATATCGGGTGTTGATTCTTGAAATTTAAAAGACAGAAGGAAAAGACCCATGGGGAATGTGTAATGGCTCTGATTCTTTTGTTCAGACTTTCAGATTAATACACTTTATGGATGTTTATTGGTTGGGACTTCCTTTTTTTTTTTTTTTTTTTTTTTCTGAATAATAGCAATTCTTTGTTTTATCAGCTAAGAATGGTAAAAATTGTGAGAGTAATGAAATTTTCATGAGTCAACAAGTTATATGTTCTCCATTTCTTGTTGCATGATATGTTTGCTAAACAAATAAGTTTTGACAAGATTACATGTCTTTGGTGATTCTTGTAGTAGCAATTTAGAGTCAAAATAATGGGTGGTAAGTTGGTAACTATAGAAATGGTTACAAAGTGAGTCATCTTGCAGTTAGAATTTCCCTCTTGTTAGTTTTAGTCTGTATTATAAGTACATTTGGAGGGACATGTAATTATTTTTTGTAACTGTGAAATCAAATTAAACTGTATTGTTCCTCTGTTCCATTTCAAGTGTCTGTTAAGGTTATGGCTCAAGGATTAAGGAGTAAAGGACATCATTAGAAAACCTAAGTTCTAGGAAAGAAAATACTTGTAATTGACTAAATTACCTTTGAAGTGTAATTAAGATAGAGAAAGTTGATAAAAAGATACAAATATAGTAGTGTTAACATGAAAGGGGTAAAATTGGGAAAAAAGGTAGTGATTAGTTTTTGAAAAAGAGACTTAAAAAAAATTAAGGAAAGACACTTGAAGTGTATCATAGGAAGTATATTTTTATTGTGTCTCTGTTTTGTCACTATCTTTATTGGAATCCTTGTTACATGTCTTTTTTGGTATTGAGTGCAGGGCAGAAATGGAGCCTCCTTCAACCCTTATGTGGACCTTATTTTTCTTGGCTCAGGTTGAGTATTGGTCAAATGGCATAATGCTTTATTATTCTCTCCTTTTCATCTCTCTAAGAATTCTGTCCATCTTTGTTATACTGCAGCATTATGATAGACGGGGACAATATGACATTGCTCTTGCAAAAATTGATGAGGCTATAGAACACACTCCAACTGTGATTGATTTGTATTCAGTCAAGGTTAGTTTGATTATCAATCTGTCTGCAAATTTTGATGTGTGGGCTTCATTTTATTAATGTCAGCCTGTTAATCTATATCTATTTTGATCTCTGATTTTGGAATGTGATTTTTTTTTTTTTCAATTTTATAGCTTTGTTTTCTAGTGTTTTCTCTATCTTGGCCTTTTTTTTTATAATTTATTTGAATTCCATTTCAATGGTTGATTTTGTTGTCATCCTATATTTATGCCTTTTGATTTACATGTAATGGGAAAAATTACGGAGATGTAAAATTTATATTGTTTAATTATCATTTCTCATTGCTAAGTTTAGGATGTACTGTTTCTTTTGGAGTTTCAGTAAACAGTGTTTTCTAATAGCGGGGTACAATGAGGTGAAATTGTTGACTTGTTCTTGTATTCTACATAAAAATTCTGCTTGCGATATCACAGAGCCGGATTTTGAAGCATGCTGGTGATTTGGCAGCAGCTGCTGCATTGGCTGATGAAGCAAGATGCATGGACCTTGCAGATCGCTATATAAATAGTGAATGTGTCAAACGTATGCTGCAGGCTGATCAGGTTTTGAAGCTGTAATTTTTTTTTTCCTGAATTTAAGTCCTACATGTTATTGCTGGTTTTAGTGCTTTTTATGTGTAGCTTGTTCTGTGCAATTGTGATTTATGTGGAACTCCTTCTTGAAGATTGTTGTGGCAGAAAAGACAGCTGTATTGTTCACTAAAGAT
The DNA here is from genome assembly GCA_949630135.1 of Balakata baccata. NCBI lineage: Eukaryota > Viridiplantae > Streptophyta > Magnoliopsida > Malpighiales > Euphorbiaceae > Balakata > Balakata baccata. Next base: position 28,103 of record CATIWF010019964.1, on the reverse strand, counting down.
GGGGATCAGCATAACAACCTTCATGACATGCAATGCATGTGGTGTGTTTGGTTACTCCTGTAACTGGCTTTGTACTTAATTTATAATATGTTTTTGTCTACAAAGTATTGAATGATATTCTATGTTGAAAGGTATGAACTTGCTTCTGGTGAAAGTTACTTCCGTCAAGGTGATCTTGGACGTGCTCTAAAGAAATTTGTAGCTGTGGAGAAGCACTATGCTGATATTACTGAAGACCAATTTGACTTCCATTCCTATTGTCTAAGGAAAATGACTTTACGTGCTTATGTTGCAATGCTTAAATTCCAAGATAGGTTGCATTCACATGCATATTTTCACAAAGCAGCAGCTGGTGCTATCAGGTTGAACACTTCTTTGAGAACCAGGCTAATTAAATCATGCTGTTGTATTTCTTTTTTACCATTTGTGGATATAATGGTGCCTTAACAATTGGATCTTGTCTGTTTTTATTGTGATGAACAGACAGCTGCTGTTTGGTTTTTTTTTTTTTCTCTCTCTAGTGTTTTACTTTTTATTTTATTTAGTTTTATCTTGTGGTGTTTGCTTGCTGTGGTCATGGAATTGTCGAGTGGGAGAATTCTATTGGGAAAGCATTCGTGCTTCATACTGTGTTATTGTGGTTATGGCTTCATTTTCAGGTTAGTTGATTATTGCCTTCCGACCGATACCAATTGGTTCAAGATCTTCTTTCACAGGATGAAAAAAGGATGAAGTTGGCTGTCTAGATATTTTGGAGCAGGGTTTTGCATTAGTTGTTATTTATGTTTTCTGTTAGATTGTGGTTTGACAAATTCCCTCTTTTGGGCCGCTGGCTGTCATTGCCTAAGATGTCCTGAGGGAAGGTAGATGAAGGTATTGTTAGGAGATTTTCCATTTTGTGTGAGAGACTAGCGTGTCAAAGGTGGTGGGGTCTCAAATGAGAACACAGGTCAGATGATTTGAGCTTAGTCTTAAAAAGGATGGGGAAATTTTTTAAATTTGAGAAGGGGGATAGAAGGTTTTCTGGCAACTGAATTTGGATGAGGGATGCTGCTCTGCAATCTGAACTCTAGGTGATGGCAGCTGTGAATTTTAAGTCAGTGGGAGCTTAAGATTTATATGACCAATAAAAAATTAAAAAAGTCATTATTTTTTTTTATAAGAACTAGGATCATTATTGTTTATTTTCATTCTTTAGTGGGTTCATTTATATGTTTGTAATGGGTTTAAAATTAAATGTAAATTCATAGGGCAAAACAAATTTTTTTTTTCCATGAGAGTGGGATCAGTAGCCTCTACCCCCCTCTCTTCTTCTTCTTTCAAGTAATGTAAATATGCCTGTGGATGGAAGTTCCCTTTCATCAATGATGTGTTGGGATTTTCTAAAAGGTGCATAGTTTGCCCGCCCAAAGTCAAATTGCAGTTTTGTTGTGGCTATCTTAAACTATCATAGTCTTATTGTAGTGTGTATGATTGCAGCTGCATTTCACTCTTTTATTTTTCTCATTTGATTTTTTTGGTCTGTGCATCATCTCTTTCATGCGCTCAACTTTGAGGTTATTTTGGCGTCCTTATATTAATGGTATAAATTTTGAGTCGCAGATGTTACATAAAGTTGTATGATTCTCCCTCTAAGTCCACAATTAAAGAAGATGATGAAATGTCAAAGCTGCTGCCTTCTCAGAAAAAGAAGAAGAGACAGAAACAGAAAAAGGCAGAAGCTCGAGCTAAGAGAGTATGTTAATCTGTATCTTGCTTCTGGAGCTTGATTCTGTTTAAAACAGTTTATTTATTTATTATATATCTTCTCTTCTTCAGGAGGCAGAGGTAAAGAGTGAAGAATCAAGTGCTAATGCTGTCTCTAAATCGGGTAAACGGCATGTCAAACCTGTAGATCCAGATCCAAATGGGGAGAAGTTGTTGCAGGTTATCTAGACCTTTCTGTTTTACTTTTTGAGCTTTTAACTGCTGTCAAGGCCCCTAGAATTGTTCAAAAATATTTGTTTCTCTGATTTTGAATGGATTACACTGTTTGACATGGATAATTAATTATTAAGGTGGAAGATCCATTGTTGGAAGCGACTAAGTACTTGAAACTGCTTCAGAAGAACTCACCTGATTCTTTGGAGACTCACTTGCTTTCATTTGAAGTAAATATGAGGAAACAGAAAATTTTGCTCGCCTTGGAGGTATTTTTGTCTATAGTTTGCACCATCGGTAACTTTGCATTTGAATTAGTTTTGCTATGTATTCTGCATTGGAAGGGTGGAATTAATATCTCTCTGCCATTACATGGGCCAAATGACATAATGCAGATAATATATGTTATAATGAATAAACTTCTGGTTTTGTTTTATTTCCCTTTTTGTAGGCTGTGAAGCAATTGCTGAGGTTGGATGCTGAAAACCCAGATTCACATTGTTGTTTGGTATTTAACATTCCTTGGAGAATAAGTCATTCAATTCCTATTGTTTTCATTTTCAAAGTCCTTGGCTGGTTATGCTGGTTCTTCAGATACATAAATTATCATTTGTATAACGGATGTGCTACCCATGTAACAGGGCTTTTTAACTGTTTTTGAAAGTGACTTTGTTGGCTGCAGATAAGATTTTTCCATAAAGTGGGGTCCATGCCTGCTCCAGTAACATATACAGAGAAACTTATTTGGAGTGTCTTGGAAGTAGAGCGCCTGTCAATCAGGTTCTTTAAAAAACTTTTCATTTTCTTTTTATATTTTATATGTATGTATATCCTTCTTTTGGAATAATGCTTATTGTTTAATTGGGTTTTGGTTTTGTGCCTTACATATTAAGTCTTCTCTTATTTGTTTATTTATTTTGCAGTCAGTTGCATGAGAAATCTCTGGTAGAAGCAAACAAGCTTTTCCTTGAAAAACATAAAGGTTATCTCCCAACTTAAATAAAATAGTTGCATAAATGCTCAGACAGACTCTTCTTTGGTTTTTTACACTTTTTTATTTTTCACAGATTCTTTGATGCATAGAGCTGCAGTTGCAGAAATGCTATGTCTTTTAGAGCCTAACAAGAAATCTGAGGCTATTAAATTAATTGAAGATTCAAGCAACAACATTGTGCTATCGTAATGCTTCTCAGAAATTTGAGTTTTTTTTTCTGAAGTATTCAATATTCAAAGCTGAATTATGATTTAATCGTTTGTAAATTTGTTTTCATCTTTTTATTCTCAGAAATGGAGCACTTGGACCTGTCATAGAATGGAGACTCAAAGACTGCATTGCAATCCACAAACTGTTACAAGCATCTCTCGTTGACAATGATGGTGCAACAAGTGAGAATCTAAATTTTACCTTGAAAGTATACTTTGGGGATATCTGGATGCAAGTGAAGGTGCCAAATCTGTAATATTGTTAATTAGCGGTTAATAGATCTCACTAGGTTTCCATTCGAATGCCTGTGTCTAACAAGCTTTCTGTATTGAGTGTTTAGTCATGTACTAGTCTTAATTTTCCACATTTAAACAGCTCTAGCAGTGGATATAAAGTTCGTTGTATCTGTTAGTTATTATTAATGTGGGTGTTCTTTATTATTATTGTTATTAGGGAATTGATTTTCTCAATTGTTGTTTGCGTTGGATGAAAAGTAAAAGTGGTGATATTGATTGTTTGCTCTTGGAATTAAATGGTCATCTTTTGCAGGGTGGAAGGTACGCTGTGCTGAGTATTTCCCATACTCTACATACTTTGAGGGCAAGTGCAGCTCTGTCATGCCTGATTCAGTGTACAATCAAGTGGGCAAGAACCCTGAGAATGGGAATGCAAGCCATCCTGGAGGTAACAACATTTCAGATTCCATCGATTCAAATGGAAAGCTAGAGAGTTTCAAGGACCTCGCCATCTGAATATGATACTGAACGCAAGCATGCAGTGGCAGCTAATGCATAAATGCTCTATGATTTAGTTGGTTAATCGCATAACCAAACTGCAGCAGGAAGGTATTTTTACATGATATTTGGTTTGCTGCTTACTGAGGAGGGCCATTGGGGGTTATGTGCAAGAGATGTCAGTTCCCTCTACCGTTGCTTTGAGGCCAAATTTTCTATTTTTAGCAGTAATACCTAGCGCAATTGTTGATTGCATTCATTTGCAAATGTGTATAATATACTTTCATTGTGTTCTCTAGAGTTTGATTTTCTTTTAATTTAACTCAATACCAAGTGAGAACTTAGATCAGGGTGGGTGGCCTTATGGGTTTTCACCAACACTTGGGGGTTATTATATTTTATCTTTTAGGTAAGGGGAGCGCGCGACAGAAATTTTTTGAGTACTGGTCCTGTATACGGTCAGCATAGAACAGTTTCTAATAGAGCTGATCTCCAGAGCTTGTTGTACCTTTTTTTCCCCATTCTATTAACTGTTATTTCATGTATAAACCCTAAATATTATGAAAAATTTTGATACAAGATTCATACGATGGCATAGTTGTGATAAATTTTGCTGCTTGTTTTGCATATTGATCCCTGCATTGTTTTAGAAATATGCAATTACTTGTATCTGTGGATGTTGGATACTTGGGAGACTATTGCTTTTGAGTCTCATGTCTCAACCTTGGATCCCTCCTGTTTACTAGCTTTCTTCATGAACCTAAGATTGTCAGAATGGGATGAATTTGCAGAACCCATAAATTCTCGTCTTTTGTTAACGGTGATGGCATAGTACCAAGTAAATGTAATTGGATTGACAGTTGCAACAGGAAGGTAGTGAAACTTATCCGAGTATTTTCTAATATCTCAATAGCACTGCCAGCATTTTTTATTTTTTTGTCATTCCCACGAATCAAAATTTTATAATACCGAGACAAAAGATAAAAATAAAAAATTACTCTCTTATTGTCTTTGACGGGTTAAGCTGAACATCCTGACTACTTCGTTGTTATTTTCTGCAACCTTAGTACATCCCTTGTACTGGGCATAAATTTACTTGGGATTCTCTCATTGTTTTTAGGACGCTGAAAGGAGGGATAAGATTCATGGGCTTAGGGCTAGTCGTGGGGGTAAAATTCGTGGGTGTGTGAAATTCGTGTTTTCATTTAATGGTATTGAGTTGAGATCTGTCGGGGGAGAGGGCTTAGGCATGGAGATCCTCTTTCACCCTGTTTGTTCATTTTATGCGCAGAGGATTATCAACTCCTTTCCGAGACACTGAAAGGAAGGATAAAATTCGTTGATGTAGGGCTAGATATTTTTACTGATGATTCTCTCTTTTTAAAGTCTATATCAGGTAAAAAGGCAAGATGCTACTTCACTGTCGATGAAGTTACAAAATATAGATAGAATTGGAAGCTGATGCTACAGCCCAAAATCCTTTGCAAATGAATTTCATTTGTAATACATATAATATTAAATAGAGAAATTCATTTACAAATGAAAATGACTCCAAAATGGATTTGAATCAGAGTGTTATACAGAATTTAGTCTGCGGAGGGTGTTCTTTAGAACTATCTACCCAGGCTTGCAAGCAGAATCCATTATCCATTACCATTATTTCAATTCCCTTAGTGTTCGCCGGAGTCTCTGGCTGATAATGGAGCCCTGCTGCTCTCACCAAGCTCACTTTTACAGAGAGGACATGTCGCATTAATCTTCAACCACTTATCCACACAGTTCACATGGAAGACATGTACGCAGGGTAGCTCTCTCAGCTCATCATTGTCAGCATATTTATTCAGGCAAATGCAGCAGATCTGTACTAGGACGGAAGCAATTAGCCAATCACCAATAATAGGTTCATCATTCTCACCTTTAAACAAATATGGTTATACAGTACCTAATCATAAATAGAAAAGAAAAGCTGCAATCTTTTACCATTTTCTAGTTTTTCATTTTGCCAAAAATGTAAAACCCTAAATTCAATGGCCAATAAAGTCTATTATTATGTTGTATTATCTAACTTGACAGGAAAAGGGAAAAAGGGTATCCAAATCTACATTCAATAGGAAATGTCTAATCTATACATTAAACAATCTTCATTATCCTTTGACGAAGACTGATTGCTCTTGGCTAGCATGATAAAATTAATGTACATGAACTACTGCATCAATGTGCACTTTATTTATCTATCCTGCAATCCCACCTTTTCCTAGGGTTTACACTAGATCAAAAGCAGCACATGAAAAAGTTTACAGAGCTCATGTCTGTTTGATTCTCTCACTAGCTCCAAGTCCAAATTCAGTTAAGCAGATAAACATTTAAGTGTCCCTGAGGACTCATGTATAATGGTAGATGAAACAAGATTTGCTGTGACATCAATGACAACTTGATAGAATATTATACAAGTAATTGGAATATTTAGAACTTAAACAAGTTCTCATTTATTCACTTGATAATAAACTTTAGTTTTAACAAAAAAAATTAAATCAGACAAATCAAATAAAAGTATTTTGAAAAAAAAAATGGAAAACTGTATTATGAAAACTACAAATATAATTATGCATTTTTCATATGAAAACAACAGTAGCTAAAAGCAGAATAAATACTGAGTCAATATACGAAGGTAAACAACTAAAAGCAATATGTTTCAAAGCGGATATGGATTTCAGAGTTTTTATTCAATATGGAGCTATTGGTCATGAAATAGAAGTTATGGAAGGGATTTAGTCCCACATGCATCTCCAGAGTACAAGGAAGTGATATTATGAACATGAAGTATAAGGGCACAAAATACAGTAGGTACTTAAAGGAATGCATATCTTGAGGTCCAACATTGAACTTACTGCATCTTCTCCTGATATGGCACGCTCCTTTTCTGTCCCTGCAGCCAAGATTCCACCATCACCAGTCTCTGAATTTTCATTACCAGTGGCATTCACACTCTTCTGTAACTTGAACTTGTAAGTTGGCAAACTATTGATGGATTCCATGGTTGCTCCTCTGGTTTGAGAAAAATCTTCCCGAAAGCCCAAGAGAGATATTATGCAAGGCAAGCAGCAACAAATCGTTGCACATAATATGAATGGCATTGCATATCCTATACAGCTAAATGTAAGGAACACTATACATAATCTGCAAGGAAGCCAAGAACTACCTAAGGAACTCCACCAAGGCAAAATCAAATAAAACACGAAGAATAAGGTCAGTAAATCACACTTGTACAATTTGGGAGCATCAGTAGGAGAAGAATGACCTCCAAAAATCCACACATTGCCCACGACAAACCACACTGCAAAGAAGCAATCTAGTGCCATCTTCAAATGGTCCATTAATCCATTGAGACTGAAAATCAGAAACCCAGTTTCATCAATGAGGACACCAACAAATTATAAATAAGATTACTGATCTTTGTGAAAGTACAAATTAAACTGGTTACAATTTGACCTTAATTTCTGATGCTTGATAGGTCCTTTGATATAGCCATAACTTAGTTATTGCCCTACTTGTTAATGATGCATCAATTTCACAATGCATACCCCACGAAAGCAATTAACAAATAGAAATCAGAGCATTACTAGTATAACAAAATGAATGGCCCAAAATTATTTAAAGAATGAGAGATTACCGTGCTCTGAAGAATCTTGGAGTTTCATCATTATTTGTGGTTAATTCTGTGGAGTGAAAATTCTCGTCTTCTGAAGCTTGAGTAGCAGAAATGGCTGTATATGATGTAGACTCAGGAAGATTGTTTGGGGAAGATTCTTGATGGGACTGAACAGGATCTTGCAGGGCACTCTGGTTGCGGTTAAGAAAACGCCAGTAAAGAATGGGAAGTGTTGCGACACAACCACATGCATAACCGACAACCCATGCAAATAATGGGGCTTGTGGCTTTTCATTTGCAGACATTGACAAAACAACAACAGATGCTATAATCTGACCCACAGTGACAATTAGCTCAGTGGAAATCCATAGCCCAGAGTTCAATGGGCTCCTGCGGCGATGATCATAGCCATCACCCCTCATTTCAAGGGCTGAATTTCTAGAGTTTGGTCTACCTACGGAAGATGAAGAACTTTCAAGAGTGGGGCCAATTGTGCTACTTGATGATGATCTACTTTCATGCAGCGGCAAGTCCATTTCAGAATGCTGACCATTGAGAGATGAGGTCAATGAAGCGTCATCATTCCTTGTTATGTCAATTATGTGCTCATGATCATTATGGCTTTCCCTCCGCTCCATCAGCAAAGGATATTGGTCAGTTTGGGCGTTGCTATTTGGTTCAAAAGAAGTAGCATCCATCTAAGTCTGAAAACTGACTTAGAAAGCATGAAAGCAATGGTTGGAAATAATTTCAACTATTTGCCAAGTTTTTCCCGTAAATTCTCTTTCTCTCAATCATTGAGCTATCTGGTGTTCTCCATGGACTTAACCAAGCACCATGAAAATTTTTTTATTTTTCTTTATCCTTTTTAAATAAAGCTGCCACACACACACACACACAAAAGAAGCATAAATTTCTTTACTTTTCACAAAAGAAAATATCAGCATCATACATAATAACGATCAGTGATAATATTGATAATCATGCTGCTCAGAAGCTAAAAATAAGAGCAGACCTGGATCACCAAAGACACAATGAAATAGTAATAATCAGACAAAATAGCAACTACACCAATATATACAAAAGTATCAACTCTAATAAACATATAACTTACTTTCTAAATTTAGCTACAATATCAACATAATAAAAAAGGAAGGGTAACAGCAAAAAAATAATTACAGACTAGATTGAATAAAAAATTCTAATGAAACGCAATAAACATGCGAAAGTAATCCGTAATATTGCAAATGGACCATGTGCATTACCTTTCCAGCTAAATGTTGATTTTGTTAAGCAAGTAGAATCAACACATAATATTAGCATTACCACTCATAGACCCAGCAAATATCCATTCCATACACAGTAATTCAAATTATCAAATGCATGAACGGACTTTAGAAAAACCCACAAATGAAAGTATCATCATAACAATATCACAACAAATTCAGCTAAATATTAGAACTTCTTTGTATAAACTTTGAATTATATAGACCAATAGATCAATATCAGCTATCCCCCCACAAGAAAAGTAAGAACCCAGTAATTAATTTGGTAATGATAACTTATGGAATCATAATCCACATATATTACATTAAAGGGCAAACAAAATTAGAGATACTATACCAGATTTATATAAAAGACTGATGCGCAGGAGTATGATGATTAGAGAGAAAAGTGCTAGAGAAAGAGAGTTGAAGCTCACTATCTTCTTCTCTTTCCTTTTCTCTCATTTCTCGAGAAATCTAGTGTCAACTTTTTACTCCATTGCGCACACCAACTCTCAAGAAAAGAGGGGGAGCGAAAGGTTTTCCTTCCCTCTTTTGTTCTGTGCAGGAGCGGAGTGTAAGATTTGGATTTGGATTTGGTAATGGGTGGAATCGTTAGAGGATTTAGGACCATTCGATTCATAGAGGATGGGATCGGAAGGCCAGAAGAGTAGTAAGTGTCATTATTTTCTGGATTGATGTTTCGGAAGGCCAATAATTTTTATGAATTATGAATGTTTAACTTATTTAATAAAAAAAAAATTTAAAAATATATATAAAGCTAAAGTGTGGTTTTTTCTCGGTAATATTAGAAGACGAAGCCCAAGTTTAAACTCTCAGTCCAAGTAATTGAAAGCCCAAAATGAAAAGAATAACGCTTTATTTCGATTAAGAGATTTTAAACAATTTATGAATTTATACTAAATTTATCATTTTATTATTTAAAAAATATTAAAATTTATTAATTTTGAAAAATCACTCATCTATTAAAATGTTTCATTTTTTAAGAATTTGACCTTGTAAATGGAAAAGATCAAAATCTATGAGACATTATTGCCTAATTTTTTATTCTAAATTTGTCTCTAATAAATTAATAATATTCTAAAACTATCTTCAATTCTAAAAAAAATAAAAAAAATCATTCTTCTTTTAATTTCAACTAATTGTTTTAGTTTCTTCTTCTTCTTCTTTTTCTTCTTATTCTTTTTACTATTATTATTATTATTATTATTATTATTATTTGCATAATATAGTGTTAATATGCATTAAATTATTAATAAAAAATATTTTTAGCAATGTAATTAAATATTATAATGCATAATAATTTTTAAATATATAGTGAAATAACCAATTTTATTTTTAAAAATATATAGTGAAATTGATTGTATATGCTTAATTAATAATAAATTATCAGTATTTAATGAAAGGTAAAATTGAAAATTAATTATTAAATCTATAAATTGTAATAATTGAACTAAATATAAGTGTAAGTTCACAATTCATGGATTTTATTGTTAAACCAAACAATGAAATTTTTAGAATTTATGGATTTAAAATCCATAGATTTTATGAAATCCATAAATTTTAAAATTTCTCAATCCAAATGGAGTCTAAGGGATTTTTATAAAAATGAAAAAAATACCTAAATATTTACCAAAATATTTCCACTTAAAGTATTTTTTTTCCAAAAATAAGAAAAGTGCTAATTTTTTTTAAATACCAAAAGAGCTAAAAATATTACAAAAATATTGAAATTCGATATTTACCAAATGTTTATCCAAAGTTTCCTAGAAAATTAATGAAACTTGAAATTATATAAGGTTTATCCAGAATTTACCTAACACTATATTTGGATTGAGAGATTTTGAATGAGACATTTTGAACAACTTATAGATTTATGCTAAATCCATTGTTTGGCTACTTAAGAAAGACTAAAATCCATGGATTTTGAAAAATCTTTCATCCACCAAAATTCATTTTTGAAAGATTTGATTTCCTATCTTATAAGCAGGAAAGTCCAAAATCCATAAATTTTGATTAATAAGGGAATTGGAAAAATTGTTACATGATACTTGAGTAGCAAATTATAAAAAGATTCATAGTACTTCTCAATCAGTTCAATACCTAGAATTTTGCTTTCATAAAAAGGCAGATGGCGTTATGAAAACGAAGTTTATTAGGACATCAGATCCTAGCACTAGCTCCTCCTGTATCTTTTCTACTCAATTTATGATCCAATCATGTGGACAAGAGGAAGGACTATGAGTTACGAGTTTTGACTCTAATAGGAAGCCAATTTATTCCATATTTCAGGGACATCATAAAGTTTAGATATTGATTACTGTTGTGAAGATTGTCTGCAAGATGCCTTTTATGATCGTGATGAAGATGATTCTCCTTGTAAGAGAAAGAAGAAAAAGAAAGGAAAATATGAGAAGGTGTTGAGGCGGAGATACGATGATGATGATTCATCTATTGGCTTGCTAGGCTAACCATATAGAAAATATGACTTCATTGTCAATTATTCTGAGCCAAAATCTTTCAGATCAAAGATGCCTATCCCTATAAATCCTGACTAGGATTGTAACACACTTCAGTATAACTAGAATCCCCTCCAATTACACCAAGGAGGCTACATGCACGAGTTTCAAAACCACGATCAATTTAAAATTTGTTAATACACCATGACCATGATGACTTACTAAAATAAAACATATGTATATGAATAAATAAAAACTTCCTTTAGCTTTAACAAAATATATATATATTCTGGCTTCACTAGCCAAAGTTTTACAAATTAGATAAGGAGTTACAAATTTACATATCTTTCATGCATGAGGTATGTAAATATGTAACTACTCTCAACCTTTTAAATACAAAGCAAAATCAAAAGAAAAGTATAAACATATCACCACCCTTAAATGATTCCCGGCTCCTTGGTGGCTCTGTCTTTTGTCAACTTTTCAAACTATCTATAACCTGTATGGGATAAACAACCACACGCTAAGCAATCCTGCTTAGTGGTACATATAATCGTACAATCCACATGTATATCCAAACATTAAACACAACATAATATAATTCGTTCATTACTTCAAGCATTCAAACTTTAATATGCTTCCCTAGTTAAGGGCGCTCACAATAAGCTTAAAACCCCTCGATTGGTACTATAAAAAAAAACTAAGGGCTCTCATAACAAGCTTAAGACCCTTCAATTTTATACAAATATTAGGTACAAGAGTACTCATAACAAGTTTAAGACCCCTTGACCTCATACCATGGTACCATATTCAATTCTATTTCTAACTAGAGCCTACATGCCCTAATACAAACATTCCATAGCATAACCCCTATAAATAAATCATAACAAGGCTCATTACACACATATCATCTCTATGGTGGTCCATTTGCCACCAACCTATCAATATTTCCAACATACCTGACACAAGACACAATAATAATAATAATAAGCAAAGTTCACAAGTATATTAAATACCTAAACTAACCACATTTATGCCATACAAGCATTTAATACCATAACTAACAACTAACCATCCACAATTGTAACTTCTCTTTAATTCCATTAAATACACATTAATGTCTCACCAACAATCATATAAATATTATAATTACTAATTTATCTCTACCATATACTCAAATCAATAATCATACCATATAACAAGACATTCATTGCATTCCAAATATAAACCAATGAAGATTGTAAAAGAGACATGTACAAACCCTAACAAAAAATGCTCCTTAACCTACCACATACCAGATCATGCTCGATCCTTTCCTCATAAGTGAGATCCTTCTCCCACACTAGTGTCTACAATATTAAAACATCATTTTTAATAATAAATCTTCCATAAAACCCATATAACTTATCTCATAATTTGAATTTCCAACCCAAGGATTCAACCTTAAATCAAAACATAAATTCACCTTCACCTAGAAATCTTCAAACTAGGTCTTTTAAATACTTAAACTCTCCTAAAAATGTGCTCCCAACCTTAATCAAGCATCAAAGTGAGTTTCCTTTCAACCTAATCCAAGATTACTGTTTAATCTAATCCTTTTGCCTTTACCAGTATTTTACCTTTAACACAAACAACTACTACTCTTACCCCTCTCCAGCTAAAAATTGATCCAATCCTTCTCCAACATAAAAATTTCCAAAAAATGCTTCAAGCTCAGACTAGTAAGCTTAAACCACTAAAGAAAAGACCAACTATTACTATATCCACTCCATCAACCACCCCTCCAAGCACTCAGAGACTTGGAAAAGAATATGAAACACAACCTCTAAGCCATCTTTTCCAAGATTCCCAGGATCTATATCAATACATGAATCAAGAATCTTCTAACCAAAATACTATAATGTCTTTTCTTTAAATTGTCCAAACAACCGACACCACCTCAAATGACATACAAGAAATTCTAGATTCCTCTTTAGAATATAGTTCTAATTAATTTTTAGAATATTCTACTGTACTATTGCTTCATCAGCTGATACTGCTAAATCAACTGCCATCTCCATTCCATCCATTAAAATGGTGGATCCAATTGGGCTAGCCTCTATAACTCACTCTACTGCAATTGATCCGATAAAGCCATTTATATTGAGCCATTTAAAGAAGAAATAACTAGTGATCATAGGCCATCTCAGAAGGAAGCTAAAGCTAAGTCTACCAATAGTCCTTGGTTTACTATGAATGATGTTCCTCATCACTAACGAAGAAATTGACTATTGAAGATATTAGCTTGGATGGAAACTAAAAGTGAAGCTGGTCTTTTAGTTTCTAAAGTTCTTCAAGAATTCACCATTAGATTTGTTAGAAATTTAAAAGAATAGCGGTTATGAACTCCTGTATACAACAAGTTGCAATTCTATCAACTCAACTCTTTTGCCAATGCCCTTTGGCATATTGAAAATGAGTTTGTTGGAAGCTCTTCGAATTATATTGAAACAATTCGTTTGGAGTTCTTTCAGTTAAAATGTTAGTCTTTACGAAGAAAAGACCTGGATAATCATTATATGAGAATTGTTCTCGATATTACTCACTAGGTACTGGAGATGTTAATTTAAAATAATAATTTATCTCTTCAGTTCCAGAAGAACTTAGTGAGGCAACACTCATATATTTTAGAAAGCAGGGTGTCAGTTTAAAAGACTTATCATTATCCCAGATCTATCAAAAGTTATTAATAGTCCTTGAAGAATAATGTGCAGCTAGAAAGTAAGTGAAATAAGCTTTACACTAGACAAATAAGAAAAATCCAGATTCTATTTGTAGTCTCTGTGGAGATATAAGAAGACATATCAGTGTTATCTCTATGGAAAAAAGGACATTTTACAAAAAAAAAAAATCTAAATAGACAAAAGCAAGTTGTTCAGTTGATACAACAGATTCAGGATCAATATAATATTGATATAGATGAAACAGATGTAGAATCTTTATTCTCTAAAAAAGATGAGTTTTCTCCTGATTCCTTCATTAGAATCAGTAATGAAGACAATAGATCAGATCCTGAAGATAGTTTTCAAATAGTTCCTATGGATCCAATAGCTTAGACATCTCCACCAACATGTATTTCCCAAATATCCAAAAAATATCTCATACTTTATTGTCCGGTCCAACTCTTTACTGGAAAACATGATAAGCCCATAAAAGTCATTACTTTCATAGACACTTGTGCCTACAAGACTATAGCTAACCCAAAATGCTTTCCAGACCACTTCTAGAAAGCCTATACTAAACTCTTCAAAGCTACTAATGGAGATTATTTCTCCACAGAACAAAAAAACCCATTAAAATTCAATTCAAACCCAATTATTCAGTTTGGACCAAAGTCTTAGGCTCAGCCTTATCCAACAAATATATCTTAATTGGGTTTGATGTTATTAGCCAGCTTTCTCATTTGTCCATCGAGAGTCAAGATTTAAGATCCAAGAAATGGTTTCTTCCTTATACATTTATACCTAACTTGTTCACAATCTCTTTAATATTCCATTTTGATGATCTTAAGGCTCAAATCAATCACACTAGTTGTGCTGAAACTAATATGGACTTTGTTCAAAAATGTTCCAGCCCATTATAGACCAAACCTAAGTTTTTCATTTTTTTGCCCTTCAAGCAAAATGAAGATATTAATCCTACAAAGGTTACTCATCCTAGAATGAATCCAGAAGATCAAGCTCTAGCAGTATAATAGTATTTTCAATTACTGCAACAAAGATTAATTGAGCCAATTATGTCTGATTGTGCATGCCAAGCATTCTATGTCAACAAAAGGTATGAACAAGTTCATAGAAAAAAGAGGCTTATAATTAATTATAAGCCTTTAAATCATTTCTTGAAGGATGGCAAATTTCCTTTGCCAAAGACATCATCCTTGTTTACCTTTTTAAGGATACAAGGGTTTTCTCTAAGTTTGATCTTAAGTCTGGATTTTAGTAGCTTGGAATTCATATTAAAGAAAGATATAAGACGACTTTTGCATTCCAAATCACCATTACCAGTGGATAGTTATGACATGTATATATAAGTCTATCTTATCTAATGCCCTAGTATACATTGATGATATTCTCTTCTTTTCAAAAGATGACAAGGAGTACCAGCAACTTTTGAAAAAGTTTGCAAAAATCACGTGCCAATATGGAATAAAACTTTCTGGAAAGAAAATGCAAATTGGCAGATAATAAATATACTTTCTTAGCATAACCTTTAAAGATGGAACTTATCAATCTTGCTCTCACATAGGCCTTATGTTTGGCAAGTTTAATAGTTTCTTAGTGTGGCCAATTATGTCAAAGACTTTATTCCACAATTTACCAAGTCGGCTTATCTTCTGTAGCAATTTTAAAAAAAGAAGCATTCATCATAGGCTAATGCACATACACAAGCTGTAAAGAAGATCAAAAAGATTTGTTCGAATCTTCCTCCTTTACACATACCGATAACAGGAAAAAGAATTCTCCAGATAGACGCAAGTGATGAATACTGGGGAGCAATTCTTTTAGAAGAAAAAGATGGGATTAGACAAGTATGTGGTTATGTAAGTGGACAATTCAAAGACTCTAAATGCCATTACTATTCAATTTTCAAAGAAATTTTAGCAGTTAAGAATGGTATCAACAAATTTGAATTCCACCTAATAAGATATAATTTTCTTGTCCTAATGGATTGCTCATTTTTCCCGAAAATCCTTGAATTTAAAGGAAAACATGTCTCATATTTTCAATTACTAAGGAGGAGTGAATGGTTCTCTAAATTCTCCTTCACAGTCCAACATATAAAAGGAAACTAAAACTTATTCCCGGATCTCCTCTCAAAGCCACTACAAAAACAAAAACCATTCATCTAATTACTTTAGTCCAAACCATTCCCTTAATCTTCATGGCTAATCTAACAAATCCAGCTATTGATCAGAAGTACCTTTCAGGATGGTCATTGATCAAAACAGTGATTTAGGAATAGTAAACTGAAAGAATTCTCACTGCTCAGTACTCAGCTATCAGACAACATGGAAAAATATTCATTCTGCCTAAAGTTTTCAATCCACAATCTCCTTTCGTGAAAGTTTTTCAGCTACCAGTTGATGGTCCTTTTCCTGATGACATCCTCCACATGTTGTGCTACCTTTGCTCAATACACTTCATGATTTTTGAATTCTCTCCATTACGCTGGTATAATTTATTGGCAACACAAGCATTACTAAAAAACTCTCGAAGGTTTTTAAGTTGGTTTAGACCTTTAGGAGTTTGGAAGCAATTCTTCTTTAAGGTTTTTTTATGACAACTGGAGTGTTGATATCCAAATAAAGGAAATTCATAATATCGTCTTTCTTAAATGGTATGAATATTATTCTTTATTTGAAATATATCAGACTTTTTTCTACTCTCTATGGAGCAGTTGTGACAAATATCCTATCGAGGTGAGAGAATTTCAAAGAATAGCCGTAGCTAAAAATGCCTATATTCTAAAGTCATTATGGCCTTATTATGATGAAGATGCCACATGGAAAGAGATTCCAACTGAGCATAAACTCTAGATAGAAAATGCCAAGCAAGTTAATATAATGATAAAGTCTTCCCATCATGATGTTTCTACTAGGCTCTCTGTTGTTGGACTCTCTACTCCTATTGGAACATCTTTACCTAATTATGCTTCTGGATCCTCCTCCACATTTTATGACTCAGATGATAGTGATGAATACATGAATCTATCACCAAGTCATGAACTGATACGTAAAAAGGATTAAGGAATATTTGTTTTTTGAGAAGGATAAAAAGCGTATTTGTTGTTTTCTTTTACTAGTGCCCTAATGAGTTGTCAAACTTATCTTCTTTGTCAATTTATGAATTATTGTAATCTTAGTGCGTGAGTGAACTGGCATGTTATGCCATGATAGCTTTGTAATTCTTCTATATAAGGACATCCTATCTATGTTTGTAGACAAGCTTGAACAAACAATAAAATCATTCTCATATATTCTCTCAAAATATGAGTTTCCAAATTTCTCTCTTTTTTTGATCTAATATTAGAACTCTCCATATATATTATCATCTTTATCATAGAAATTGATCATGTTATAATAATATCTCGGACCTCTTATTCATAAAGATGAACGAAAAAAGGTAGAAGATTGCAGAAAAGTTCTGATTATTAACAAAAGGGCTTTCGTGGATTCCCTAATAAATTAATAATATTTCCAAGCTATTTTTAATCATAAAAAAGTAAAAATTATTATTATTTATTTCAACTAATTGCTTTATTATTATTATTATTATTATTATTATTATTATATACAGTGTTAATATGCATTAAATTATCAATAAAAAATATTCTTAGCAATATACTTAAATATTATAATATATAATAACTTTATTTTTTTTTATTTTTCAACTTTTAAAATAATCAATTTTATTTTAAAATTTTTTAAGTATATAGTGGAGTTGATTGTATATGCTTAATTAATAATAAAATATCAATATTTAATAAACGGTAAAATTGCAAATTAATTATCAGATCCATGGATTGTGATCATTGAACTAAATATAAGTGTAAGAGTAATTACATCATCAATTTATGAATTTTATAGTCAAAACAAACTATGAAATTCTTATAATCCATGAATTTCATAATCTATGAAATTCATGGATTATAAGAATTTCATCAATTAGTTTGACTATTATGAATTTTAAAATCTTCAATCCAAATAGAGCCTAAGGTTGAACCAAAATTTATCCAAATTTTACTGAGATTTACTAGAAAATTAATGAAAGTTGAAATTTTCTAAGTTTTATCAGAAAATTAATGAAAGTTGATGTTATCCAAGATATATCTGAAATTTATCAAAATTTTATACAAATATTTACCAAACGTTTAACAAAGATATAGCCAAAGTTTATTCAAAGTTTACCAAAAGTTTATCCAATATCTATAAAAAATTTACCAAAAGATTATTAAAAATTTATCCAAAGTTTATAAAAGATCTAGCAAAAAATTTACCAAAGTAAATAACCTTAATTAAGTTAATTAAATACAAATTTATATATTTTCTTTTGTTAATTAAGTTAATTAAAGAATGATTAATAATAAATAAATACATATATAAAAACAATTGGTGGATATACAAATTAATAAAATTCTCAATTCATGTTTTAAAGATGGAAAATGTCATTTTCTTTTTCAATTAAACGAAAAAATATGCTAAATATACAATAATTATAATAAATTTTTTAAAAAATAAAAATAAAAATACGGAGGAAGAAACATCGATAAAATTAAAAAGAAAAGAAAAAGTCTCTGGTGTAAAATCGTCAAAGAATAATAATCAGCCCATAGATAGTGGATTAATTAAACTTGTATTATTTCTTAAATGCCCTCACACGTGTCAGTTTTGTATTTATGTATACATGAGACCAATATAAGATGGCTCTTGAATTTTGACTGCTTATTTACATTATGTAATATATTCTTGGAGTTTAATACACAATTAAACTGCACAAATTCAACTAGCTTCTATGGAGGTCAATCACTGTCAAAATCCCAAAATTCAATTGTGTTCATGGTTTATTTCTGAAGCAGAAGAAGATGGGCTTTCTAGATTTGGGTTGGTAATGGGCTCAGAATTTGTGACTTGCACTTGCGTTGCTTGGTCATTGGAGTAAGAAGAAGAAGAAGAAGAAGGTCCCCCTTGCTGTCCATTAGAATCTGCATCATTTGATGGTGCACATTCTCCATGAACAGTTATACTGCGGCTTCTAGCATCCTCTTCACTGTTTCTCACAGTAAGAGATTTTGGGTCATTCCGGTTGAATATTGATAACAAAACAAGGATTTTACTGCACAATGAAGCATTGAAATCGGAGGCAATTAAAATATACCAATGTTGGTGAAGAAACATGGCTATGTATGCGAAGAGAGCTGAGAAAGAAACTGCGCCAGCAATCAAGAATAGCCCCATGAAACTATCAAGGCCAAGCGTGCTAGAAGAAACTGAGTTGTCACTGTTTGGACATTTGCTCGCTTCTCCAAGCCATGCATCTTCAATTCTTCTCATTTTATCATCCTCTGTCACTCTCAGAATCGCCCTTGATACGTCAGCTACAAGAGGGGATCCCCTGGGAAAAACCTGCGACTCCAGTATGGTTATAAATGAAAATAATTGAAATATATATTTCTAAAATTAATTAATGCTTACAAATCCAAAGCCGTCGGTTTTAAATTGCTGAGAATTCCGGCCAGGCATTCTCGACATGAAGGTAGAAGGTTCGAAGGTGGTGTAATCCAAACCACAAATCCAACGAACAGGAAAAAACAGAAGGTTGGCTCCCAAAGCTCCCATGACAGTGGCTTCAAAAAAATCACTGCATTTTTGTTCTTGTCATTGTTAATCTGCGCAAGCATTGATATGTGAGATTCTGTGTATGGCAATGTGAAGTCCACAAACAAGGTCCTGTTGTAGATAATAGTTGAATCTCCAACTGCAGCATCATAATTCTGTAGGCATTAACAAAAAAGAGGGGAAAAAAAATTAAGTCCATCACATCAGGGCATGCAGAAATAAATTAACAAAGAAGTTTTATATTTTTCTTACCGATAAATAGACTTGATCAATCAAATCGTTGTAATTTCCGTCAGGGTCGGAGAAGGTGAAGGGAAAGTAATCATAGTCAACAGCATAAGGTAATTCCTTCGTTACAGCATCAAAAATGTGTAAGCAGTATCCAGTGACCTTAGTAACATTAGTTATAGGATTTCTTGTTACATTCACGAATTCAGTGAAACCATCTTTCACTGGTACCCCTATTCTCAACCTCTTTCCCTTTGTTGGAACTTCCCAACCTTTAGGAACAGAACTTGAATCCCCTGGCCATGAAATGTGTGGCAGATTTGGCTTGTTAGAATCAGATGATGCATTTGTTGCCGTTTTCAACTTTTTGACAAGTCCTTTCTCCGGCGTCCAAAATCCAACCATTCTTGGTACGTCATCGTTCAAATTAACAATCTGGAAAGCTGATGACTCTAATTGCTGATTAACAAAACGGAATTCTCCTCTAAGGCCTTTGAAACTAGTGTTTGATAATTGATTCAACAAGGTTTGGACCATTTTGAGAGAGTCGAAAGATTTCAAGATCTGTGGCATTGCTTGATACATTAGTATTTACCTGTTGGAATCCAAACTTTGCAGGCCCTGCTTCCTCAATTGCCATGGTAGAATCATAGGCCAATAGTCCATAAATGTTCAACTCGGCATCTACCATCTCAGCTGGATGATCCTGATGGAATTTCCTTTTCCATTGAACTCGAAAATATTGTAACTCTTTCGTTTTTGGAACATAAGATTTAACACCTAATACCCCATGCATTGAATCAAGAATTGAAGGAGGTAGGTAGAAGAGGAGTTAAATTTGTTATTTGTCCTTTAGCTCAAGGTCAACCACAACCGGATCTCTACAGCTCAAACCTTGAGAAATAATAAAAGGGTAGTTTCCTCCACGATTGAGATTCTCATTTTCCTTCCCTCTTCAATAAAATGATAAGCATTCCTGTGTTGACTGACACAAACAAATAATTTACTCTTTCTTTTCTCAAAATTCAAAGTTGTTACTGCAGTTTAAATTTGACAGAATAGCTAATATTGTTCACACAGTCAATCTTTTAATTGTTCTTCTTAGTTTCAATTCCCATGCCTGGGACTGGAAAAAATTATTGTTTAATGTGATTTAATTGACCTATATCTAAGTAAATGATTTAATTTGAGAAGCTAACCAATTGTAGCTATATTAAACCAATAGTTTTTTTTTCTTTTTATATAATTAATTAATTGCTTCTATTTTACATATATATGTACATATAATAAATTGTGATTGAGTTAATTAATTCTTAAATAATGCTCTCCTTGGCCCAATCCCCCCCTTGGCCACAAGATTTATTGTTTAAATTCAGAAACATGTTATTTGGGCCCCCCAAAAAAGAAAAAAAACATGTTTTCATCTTTTGAAAATTTTGATATATCATGTGTTTCATGGACAACATTGAAAGTAAAATTTTGCCTTTCCTCAAATTAAACCCCTTCCAATTGAAAGTATGAATGTGTTATGTAATGATATAACATGCTGGAGCATGTGTTATTAAGTGATATAACATGCTGGAGCTAGCTGAAATCTAGTACGTTTCTATACAAGAAGTGGAAATCTTCAAAGTATAGGACAGCAATACCCAAGCAGAGGTTCAAATTTCAGAAGAAAAATGGTTAGTGCTAAAGGCTTACTGATCAACAGACATGTGGAAGCCTTTCACAAGAAAGAAACAAACAGTGTAATACGTCCAAGCCTTCCACAGGAGATGCGAATGACCACACCATTCTGTAAGAAGAATTACTTTCCTTGTATCATCAGTGCAGCAGTGGATCAGAAAAGGGTGAAATTCAATAATTGGAAACTAAAGGAGCACAACCCAGTTGCCAAATCCACTGATACTATTGGAAGATTGGTGCATGATGGCCTGGTTTATAGCCAAAACGTTATGATCAGATCATTTGAAGTAGGCTTTGATGGACAAGTATATACAACTGCCTTGATGAATTATTTGCAAGTTAGTTCTTTTTTCACTTTTTCTTTAAATACTTTTGAAGCTGCATGTATCATATAATCATCATTAACTATCCAAGTGATGTTAATTTGTTTACATTTCTGCAGGATATGGCACTTAACCATGGTAGAATTATAGGATTTACGGGATTTGGTATAACACCAGAAATGTGTAGAAAATACTTGATTTGGGTGTTCTCCAATTTACAGTTAGTGACGGATCAATATCCTTCATGGTAGTATATATATTCTTCTCCTCTTAAATCATTTAATTGTATGTATAAAGCTAATTAAAATGTATGTTTCCTTTCAGTTGGTATTATTGTTATTATTAATTACTATTATTATGGAGGAGTGATAATATCATATTTATATGCTGAAGGCTTGATGTGGTTCAAATAGATACATGGATGTATCCATCGGGTCAAAATGGTTTAGGTCGTGATTGGGTTGTTCGTGATAGGAAGACTGGTCACGCTATGGCTCATGCAACCAGGTTCTTTTTATTTATTTATTAAAGAATGAACTTTGATAATATCAAAATTACTTAATTAATTACAACATTGATTATTACAAATAATTGCAGTCGGGCAGTGTTGATGAACAAGAAAACAAGGAAGTTATCCAAGTTTACAAATGAAATCAGACAGGAGTTGGCTCCTTTCTGGGTGGACTGTGCTCCTGTCATCAGTAAAGATACCAAGAAAATGCTGCCACTCGATATCAATATCGCTCTGATTTTGTTCGTACAGGGTTAAAAGTAAGTTCCATGAGTTTTCTGCATGCATCTTAATTAATTAATTAAATTTGATTTTGATTTCTCTTGGCCTTTCATAGGAAGTTTGTTGGTGCTTGATCAAACTGATTTTAGTTTCCAAAGATATAATTTTCATGCTTTGGTTTAGCTAGTTTAAATAATTAAATGGACTTTACAATTGCCTCAACAACAGCCTGGATGGAATGATATTGATCTCAACCAGCACGTCAACAATGTCAAGTACGTTACTTGGATTCTTGAGGTATGGATGTGCATACGCTGCATATGATATTAGACTTGACCTAAGCAAGAAGAGTTTAACTTGGAATATTTATAACATTAATAATGATTCTTTTCTGTGTTTTTCAGAATGTTCCCAGCTCATTGATGGAGCATCACAAACTCTCTGCCATGAAACTGAAATACAGGAGAGAATGCAACCGGGATAGCGTACTGCAATCTCTATCCAAAATTGTGACAAAAAAAGGAATTCATCACTCTACAGATGCTAATCATCAGAATCAAGTTGAGTTGGAGCACTTGCTGCTTCAAGAAAATGGATTCGAAATTGTAAGGGGGCACACTCTATGGAAACCCAGAAATGCCAACAATTTGTAGAATGTATAACATCATTTCAGAAGAAATTAAGCATTATCATGAACTACTAGTAGTAGCAGGTTCGGGCCTAGTAAAAAGAAAACGAGTAGCAGTAATTATATAACAATATGGGCTTCCCTTTGTATCTCTTCCTTGCGTTCCTGAACAAATACACCTTCGGGAAGTCCTCAGTTCAATTTTCTATTTATTTGGAAAAGAAATTAGAAAAGTTGAATCCAATTAATGCATCTTGACACAGTTAACATGCATGTTGATTGAGAACAAGGTCATTCCACCAGCGGTTGTTCGGGCAATTATGAAATCCACCTATTAATTTAAACCAATTACTTCATCAAGCACCAAACCAACAGACTTCCCATGGAAGGCCAAACAGTTCACGAAAATCAGCAGTTTGCTAGAAAAGAAAATGGTTGTCCTTCCAAGACTGAACCAGCATTAAAAGACTAACTAAATAGTTCCTATTCAAGTTTTGCCAAGAAGCACTTGTTAGCAGTGGCATAGCTAGAAAAATTTTTCGGTGGGATCACTCATAACACATTAATTGCCAAGTAATATTAGTAAAATTACTTTTACATGTATAATTGCTAGAAATTATATGATTATACATATAAAATAATAAAAAATAGATAGCAATTATATAGTTATATATATAAAATGATATATAACTATCAACAATTATATGAAAAAAACCTAACAAAAATCATAGAAAAATAACATATAACTGGCAACAATTATATCTGTAAAATTACTTTCTTAATTTTTTATGGAGTCACTCATAATAACACTATTATAAATTAAAGCACTTATGGGGTCAATTCATAATGTAGCTACGCCCCTGCTTGTTAGAGCAATAACAGTAAAATCTTTTATTCAACTTTCGTGAGGATTATGAAGAAGTCAAGAATTCCATTTCAAAGCAAATAAACGTCCATTTTCAATATACAAAATGATGGGCTCCATGTCATCTCAAATGGGGAAGAAGTAATAGTATAACTCTAGTATATAGACAAGAGTCATAGAAGCATACGAAGAAAGTGAAATTCATCAATTGGAAGACACAAAATATCTTCCACTTAAATGGGTAACAACCACTATTGTTAGAATTTTACGATTCTCAATTTGATTCATTTGATTCATATGAATTTATGTGGAAAACGAGTCGAATCTTAACACGAATCTAAATTTATATCGAATCATGACGATTCGTGATTCGAATAATCAAATTCGTATTGATTCATATGAAAAACAAGTCAAGTATGAGCAAATATTACTACTTTTTCATGATCAAAAATTCAAAATATAAAATGATTTATATTGCTTATTTTAATTCTTTCAAATTACATAGCATTTTTTATAAATTACAAATTTTAAACCATATTTGACTTTATTATTTAGTATTATTATGAGTTATTTATCATTTTTATGTTTAGTTGTTACAACATTTAAAAACTATAGAATAATAATATAAAGTACGTTCTTGAAAATAGATATATATTATTTTTAATTAATATTATCAGAATGAACTGAATCTTACGATTTGATTTGATTTGATTCTTGATTCACAAAATTATAAATTCGATTCGAATCTTGATTTTTACTATGGTAACAACTAATAAGCGGACAAAATTTATTAACTGAATTATCTTTTTAAGACATACCCGCAACCAATAAAATTAACTCAACATCAAATATTAAGCGGGTACCCGCAACAAATAAAATTAACTCAACTTCAAATATTAAGAGGGGGATCAAAAATAAAATACCTGTCTTGATGAACTTATACAAGAATACAAGCTAACAACATCTTGGTTATTTATGGAATTGGAACAATTAGCTAAAGCAGCCACATCAGTCATCAACCTCTGCTTTGATTTCCCTTTGTAGCTCTTCCTTGTATTCCTCAAATGTACCTGGGAAAGTCCCGACAGTTCCATTTTCTACTACCCAAATTTCACTCCTCTCTTCATCCTCACAAACACGAGATATAAGCCTAGAATCATGACTGACCAAGACAACTCCACCCGTAAACTCATCTAGTGCATCAGCCAATGCATCAATACTTTGCATATCTAAATGATTCGTCGGTTCATCCAACATCAATATGTGTGGCTTTGACATGGAAATTGATGTAAACACAACCCGTGCTTTCTGCCCTCCTGATAGTTTTGCTATAGGAGTGAGATGATTATGGCTAGGCAGTCCAAATTTTCCAAGCTTGGCACGAACTGCCTCCTGCTTGCTAAGTCCCTCTTGATCTGGATGAAGTCGAAGAAGATACTGAACAGGTGTTTCATCCATTGTCAATAGATCCACAAAGTGCTGGGAGTACCTCCCAATCCGCAACTTCTGACTTCTTCTTACTTCACCCTCAGTTGGAACCAAATCACCAGCAAGGAGATTAAGTAGAGTAGATTTTCCAGCTCCATTCGGTCCGACAATAGCAACCCGAGTTCCCATATCAATGCCCACATCAACATTTGAGAGCCTGAAATCCTCCCGGTTTGGATAACTGAAGCTGACTTCAATCAGCTGCAAAAGTGGTGGCGTTAGCTCTGTAGGTTCAGGGAAGTGGAACTCCACGCTGTAATCTTTCCACTTCTTGGGTGCCTCCGCCAGGGGTTCGTCTTCATCAACCTTGCCTTTTGCTTTGTTCTTAGACGCTTCCTTGGCAGCAACAAATTTTGCACGATCTTTAACCTTGTCCTGCTGAGCTCGGCTCCCAGATCTCTTGGCAGCTTTCACCTGCTTATCATAAATCTCAAACTTCTTGTTCATCTCTTTGCGACGCTGTTCATATCCACTCTCAAAATCATCAAAATTACCACGGTAGACATGAAGCTTCAAGTCATGAAGATGGATAATTTCATTGCATACTGTGTTAAGGAAATCCCTGTCATGAGACACAACAACAAGAGTTTTCTTCCACCGGCAAAGGTACTCCTCTAGCCAGAGAACGGCCCTGAGATCAAGGTGATTTGTGGGTTCATCCAACAATAAAAGAGTTGGTTGCACAAAAAGTGCCCTAGCCAATGAAATTCTCATCCTCCAGCCACCACTAAACGATCGAGTAGGACGGCCCTGCATTTCCTTGGTGAAACCCAACCCAGCCAGAATCTTTGATGCCTGAGCCTCAGCAGCATCAGACCCCAAAATCTGTAATTTCTCATACAATTCAGCAAGCTTCTCTCCTGCATCATTTTCATTTAAATCTTCTCCATCATCATCATCAGCCAGAGTTGAATTTTGCAAAGATGCAACTTCTTGCCGAATCTTGATTAGCTCTTCATTGGCTGCCACAACTGCTTCAAGAGCAGTTTTATCATCACCAACAACCTCTTGTTCAACTAGAAGTACATCTATATTTTTAGGTACTGGAATCTTCCTCCAAGCAAGAAGCTTTAACAATGTAGACTTGCCTTTTCCATTAGGCCCAACCAAACCATATCTCTTACCATGAGATATTTTCACAGATGCATTCTTCAAGAGTTCTTTTCCCCGAGCTGACACAGAGAAATTATCAATTGTAATATCTTTGACATTAGCATCTGCTTCATCTTCGCCTTCAAGAACTGAAGCCCGGCTACCAATAACAACAGTGAAAGCGTCATGGTCATCCTTAAGGGCCTCCTTTTTCGCCTGCTCTACAGCGACAGCAGCAAGCATGTCTTTCTTTTCTCGTTTCTTGAGTTCTTTGTCCGTTACCGAGATATCAAGTGGCTTTCCTTCATTCCTTTGCTGCCTAATTAATTTTCTTTTTGACTCAGCCTTCTGCTGTTCTTCCTCAGAGCCATATTCTTCCTCTTCATCATCAGGAGGGAGATCAATCCCATCAGTATAAGATGAAACCTTAGGAGCCTTTGGCTTGGAAGAAATTGATGCCTTTTTAGGTTTCTCTGGTTTCTGGTCCATGCTGGCAAGCATAGCTGTGACTGATATTTTCTCTTTCTTTCCATCTTTGCTGTTTGGCTTAGCTTTAGAAGCTGCACCAGCCTCTTCTGTTTTCTTTTTTCCCATGGCCTAAACTATACTGAGCAAAAACAAATATGAACGATTTGCATCAAATTAGTATTCTTCCATTTAAGTTCAAAATAAGAGAACAAAGTAACAACAAAGTTGCAACTCCCTTATACTATTCATTATACAAACATTAAGCTCAATGTCAAAATAAAAAAAAATAAAAAAAAAGAAGAAGAAGAGTTCAGGCAACCGCTGATCTGATGTCAAAGTAGATGAACTAAGAACAAGCTCAAAGTAGGTCTACATACTTCTTTTATCAGGAAAAGTATATAAAAAGTTATGCTCTTGAAGAAAAAAAATAGATTTACAAACGCCTAAAAAGATATCATATCTAAAAGCGTTAAAATTTGTAACTTGATTTATTAATCAATAGCTAATTCGAGTGCAAGGTAATTATCCACCTTGCATATGCGGCTCATAACTAAAAAGGGACAAATAATATGTCATACTTAAACCAGACTACAAATAAAAAAACCATAAATAATATATTATTCATAACAAATCATATAATAATCACCTAGAACGAAAGGGAATCGGCAGATCCGATCCCCTAAATCGGTTGGCTGATGCTAATTTCTTAAATCAATAATCACCAACCCCCTAAATCGGTCGAAAGGAGTAGTTCTACGTAAAGAGGAAGAAAATGAAAAGTACCTGGTGATGGTAGTGAAAAGTTTGCTCCTTTATTTCTTTCTCTGTTTCTTCCTTCTCGATGGTGGTGGAGAGGGAAGCCAGAAAAGGCTCAACTCTCAGTCGCCGCCGTAGTCTGAGCAGATGAGTCGGTTCTGGTGTTATTTATCAGATTCTCAGTCGATTTTTATCATTCCTATAATCCCA
>CATIWF010019963.1:0-32292 GCA_949630135.1 Balakata baccata | reverse complement strand
AGAGGTGAAGTAGGTGAAAGTATTAATGTGATATGATATGATAGAGTGCCCCACCGTATTGGGGCCCATCTAGGCTTCAACCAGTAAGATTGTGACACATCTGCACTGGTATATCTGCGATGTTTAACAGGACCACATCACGTCAACAAGTGTGTACTATTTACAAGATTGAAAAAGTAAGCAGATCGGAAGAATCACAATTGATCACGGTAACACAGATCATGGATGATGGTCCCCACTGGATTCTTCGGATTTATTACTTTATTTTATTTTTAATAATAGCATGAAATCCATTTGTAAAAAAAAAATATATTAATATAAATATAATTAGAGATAAAATGAGGTATTCAATAACAAATAATAATGAAGATTTGGCGATCATAGCACATAAATAATCACAATTTTTAGTTATTGTTTCTAATAGAACGAACTATAAAGTTATTGTGTTATCATATAATTTAAATTTGACAATTATCCACAGAAATAGTTCTATCTAAATATAAAACTGCATGAAAATTAAATAAAAAAATATCAAAATAAATCATAAATCTTCTATAAAATGGATAAAGATCTTATATTTCTTGTGCATAAAAAAAAAAAAAAAGGCTACAATTAGTATTAAAAAGAGACGAAAATGACCCAAGAGGATGGCTAAAGCTTTGAAAGAAAAATAGGAGAGGGAGACCGCTAATCCGGATTTGTTGCTTCATTGGTTCCGTAAAATTATGTTATAATTTAAAATTGTCAAACTGTGAAACCATATAATAGTTTTTTTTTTTTGTGCATTTTTTCCTAAATTATAACATATTTGTACTTATAAATAGAATATAAATAAATCAAACTGCTTATAAGCTATTTGATTTTTGTTTTGAAAAAATAATAATTTTGAGATTATTTATTAATTTTAACGAACAAGCTCAAACTCAAATTCGAGCTCGAAAATCTTTTTGAGCTCAAGCTTAATATTATTTTGTTGGTTAGATCGTGAACATGTTTGTTTAAGAGTTCGCAAATATGTTTATGAATTAGTTGGCAAACGTATTTGTTTAAAAATTTGTAACGTATTCATTTAAAAGATCGTGAAATATGTTTATTTATAAGTTTGCAAACGTGTTTGTTTAAGACTCATCGAATGCTCGTTTATATTATATTTTGTTATTAAGTTTGAATTCGAGTTTTTGTCATTATTAGCTAACAAGCTGAACTCGAGCTTCTGTCATTACTAACTAATGAACTGAACTTGAGCTAGGTTTATTAAGTATAATAAACAAGTTATTTATGTGTCAAGCTCAAGCCCTTTGTGAGCTTAATAATTTTGAAACAAGCCAAGTTCGAACTCAATTATTAAAATTTGAATTGATTTCAAACATGTGACAAATTTAAATGAACCAAATCCGAGTTCATCAATATTCAACTCAATTTAGTTCAATTACAAATCTACTTTTAATTACATACTAAAAATAATTATGAAAGTTTTTTTTTTTTTTTTGCAAGAAATTGGACTGAAGATTCAATTTGAATTCGAAACTTCACTTCTATAATCAACATACAATGCAAATAAATAAATAAAATATAATTTTAATTTCCCATCATAAATTTTGTTATTGGAATTCATATATTAATAATATTACAAACAGCTAAGGCTACTCAATATTTCACAGACAAAAAATAAATAACTTTATGATTAAATTTAATATTGGGAAAAGTTGTATTTGTTAAATGGTAAACAAAAGAAATACAAAAGCTTTTCAATAAAGAGGAGAAAATAATTGAACCTTGACAGTTCTTTTAAGTATTACTTTCTTGTTCTTAATCACTTCAACATATGACCTTAAAAGATAGCTTTACTTTAAATTATTAAAAAAAAAAAAAATTTCTTTTTTTACTCACACCATACCATATTTTTGATGTACATAAAGTTGACTTATTCGTTTTAGGAACCAACAACTCCATGCTTTCAATTAAATTATTGCTTTTTAGAGAAAAAAAAATGTATATCTTTATGTGCTTTTGCTTCTTTTATTCCCTATTTTTTTTGGCAAATGGTTTCATTTTTTTTTAAGTGATTCAGTGTATATATTAGAGGTGCCAAAATGGATTAACGGGTCGTATTCGTATCACATCGATTCATTTAGATGATATGATTATAATGAATATAAATACGATCTATTTATTAATCGGATTAATACAAATACGATACGAAAATTAAAGGGTCACACGAATACGATACGTATAACACATTTAACTTTCGGATCGTATTTGGGTCATAAAATCCGACACGAATATATTTTTTTTTGGGTCATTTAACATGATCCGACACGTTACGATTATTTCTTTTTTGTCATTTAACACGATAAAATGATATTTAGATATTATTTTTTGTTAAATGACACTATTAACCATGACATTTCATAAATTTACACATATTATATTGAGTCGAATTGACACAACATGAAAAAATTAAACTGGTTGTAATGGGTTCACGTGTCAATACATGACATAATATGATTTGATCCGTATCATATATATAATATAGAGGTGTCAAAACGGATTGACGGATCGTATTCATGTCGATTCATTCAAGTGACACGATTAGCATCAATACCAACACGATTCATTTATTAATTGGGTTTATACGAATACAACATGAAAATTAAATATGTCACAGAAACATGACACGTATAACACGTTTTACTTTTGGATCGTATTTGGATCATAAAATCCGATACAAACACTTTTTTTTGTCATTTGACACAACATAATCTGACACGATACAATTATATTTTTTGGATTATTTGACACGATTATATTTTTTGAGTCATTTAATACGATATAACACGACTAACACACACAAATATGATATTTATATATTTTTTTTTATAAAATGGCACTATTAACCTTGATATTTTTGTAAATTTACATGTATTATAAATGGGGTGAGTCGGATTAACACGACATGAAAAAAATTAAACGGATTGTAATGGTTCGCCTGTCAATCCGTGATATAACACGATTTGATCTGTGTCATAAACATGTCAACCAGTTTATAACACGAACTTGTATAAACTCAACACTAATCCGCTAATTTTACGTGTTTCGCTTGTCGAATTCACGTGTCACGATTTATTTTAACACTGCTAATATATATTACCAGTGATGGAGCCACATATATTTGAGGTGATTATAATTCTCTTAACTTTTTAAAATATATATTTACTGCCTATAAAAAATATTAAAAATTCTAAACTTATGACTATTTACCCAAGTTATTTAGATTTCTATTCCATTGCTCTCTATTTTAGGGGGCCCAACACCCTACCGTATATTGCTTTGTTTCCGTATCATACGAAGTATAAAAGTTTTGGGAAAAAAATTAAAGAAAGGGTTGAATCCCTTCTCCTTGTACATGCTTCTTTATTATTATTATTATTATTATTATTATTATTATTATTATTATTATAAATTTAAATTCTAGATTTTACCACATGATATATCTCTATTACACATTGTAGAAAGAATTTATTTAGGTGAAATTAGTGGGAGGCAATATGATGAGCCAAATATGATACTTTTTTTTTTTCACATCATACACTAATATATATATATATATATAATGTTTACTGATTATTATGTATCTGTCAATTTTGTCGAAAAATGTTTACTGCTAGAAAACTAACATTATAATTGTGAAATTGTAAAGGAAGAAAGAAATATATGATAAGTAATGGTAGCATTAGCAAAGATATAGCAAACTCCGCAATAAATTATATAACTAAACTGATTATTGTATGTTGGAAAAACAATAAATAAATAAATAAGATCACTAAGTAGAATACTAACAAACAAATATTTGTTGCATTACTTTCATATGGGACTAATATTAATAGTTTTTTTTTTTCAGAAATTCTAATAACACTTTCTATTTTCAATATTATCCCATTCTCGTATTTTGATTAGCCGGTGAATAGAGAGAATAAAAAGAGAGAAAAGAAAAATTATATTGAAAAACTTATCTCTCCTCACCCGAAAATGTGTTGAAAAGTGGAAAATATTATTAGCATTTATCTAGTTTTTTTTAGAAATGCCGAAATTACTTTCTATCTTATAATGCTCATATTTTGATTGGTCGATCAAAATAGACAAAAGATAAAAAAAAAAATTTTTTGTAATTTTTTTTCTCTTTGTCAAGAAGTGAGTATCAAAAAGCATTAGAGATATTGAAAATATCATTAGCATTCCTCTAATTTTTTTTTTTCCATTATAAATAACATATTGTGGGCCTTAGAATAAGAGTAACAACTTTACTTGTAAATAAAATAAAATAAGAGTAACAACTTGAGATTCTCTCGAATAATAGAGCAACAACATGAAAATGTTTTAGGTAGTTACGAGAAAGGCAGAGTTCTTATTTATTTATTGCAAAATTTAATTTATGTGTTCGACCCATTCCCAAGATAAAACTTCAATACACACAAAAAGCATCCGAGATATTTGTCTACCACTGCAATTGCAAAACACCACCGCCTCAATAATTGTAATAATACTAAGGATATTATCTTCTTTTTTTTCACTTTTTAATATTTATTTTCTAAGAGAGAAAAATTATTTTAAAATTAAGTATTAGAGAGTAGAAAGTGTTCTTAATATTCTTCAATCTCCAAAAGTTTTCTATAATTACTATTAATTTTTATTACTAGCTCCATTTCAAAACAGATATCATTTAAAAATTTTAAATACTAATTAAGGATGCATTTTTTAAGAAAAATTAAGGACTTATTTAAAGCATAAATGAAATATTATATTATCCTTAAATTTCCACCAATTATTATTATTATTATTATTATTATTATTATACATTCTCAGAATAAAATAAAGTTCTTTTTTTCCAATTAGTAAATAAAAATTAAATAGATAAAAAAGCAATTAATGTTTATTGATAACAGAAAAATATTAAATATTTTGAAATAAAAATAAAAATTTTAAACATCTATTTAGAAACAGAATAAATATTTTTATTTATTTACCTCAACCGACATATGATTTCAAAAAAAAAAAAAAGATAATTAATTATGATAAAGAAAAATTGACTGAACAAAGGAAAAAAATTTTAAAAAATTTTTAAAAAATTAATTTTAAAGACAACTAAACTGAAACAAAAAAGATATTTGAAAAATACACTTAAAATGGATTAAAGGAAGTATTTCTAGTTTCCCTCTATCAAATTATTCTATGGATCCGTATTCATATAGCTAAATGGATTATATTTATTATTGTTTGTAAGCAGATTCATTTAGAACCAAATTTCTTCTAATTTTGAGTGATTTTGAAGTTTTTCTTATTTAAAATTTTTTTAACAAATATGTGTGCAAATAATAATAAACATAAAATATATTATAAATGAACATGATTATAAATAATAATAAATTTGTCTTTAGATAATAATAAACATACAATCAAATAATAATGAAACATAAAATATATTTCAAATGAATTTATTAAAATAATAATGAATCTGCATACAAATAATAATGAATATATGGTCAAATAATAATGAACAGATAATCAAATAAAAATGAAATATAGAATATATTTTAAATAAGCTGATTCAAATAATAATAAATTTGCATGTAAATAATAATGAATGTGAAGTTAAATAAAAATGAACATAAAATATAATCTAAATGAACATGATAACAAATAATGAATTTGCTTGCAAATATAATGAACATATAATAAAATAATAATGAATATACAGTCAAATAATAATGAATATAAAGTATATTATAAATAAATTTGATTAACAAATAATAATAAATTTGCATATTTATAGAATTACTACCGTATTTTTAAAAAAATAGTGACCCAAGTCTATAAGTCTATGATATTACATTCCATTTCTCTCTCTCCACCACCACCAAAGAAATTGTAAGCAGTGTATTAAATGCAAGTTATATTCTAGACCGTGATCTAAAATGTATTATGGACTAAAGTCCAATTGGCACGTG
Organism: Balakata baccata; assembly: GCA_949630135.1. NCBI lineage: Eukaryota > Viridiplantae > Streptophyta > Magnoliopsida > Malpighiales > Euphorbiaceae > Balakata > Balakata baccata. The sequence goes on along the minus strand of CATIWF010019963.1, from coordinate 26,287 downwards.
TGAGAGATAGTGATAATATTGTAAATATTTATTATCTATAATAACTAAATGTTTATTAGTTTATTAAAAAAATTATTTACGAATAAAATAAATATTTATTAGTTTATTAAAAAATATTCATTACGAATAAATTGAAAGTTCATTATGAATAAATTGAAATTCATTAGTTTATTAGTAAATGTTCATTATAAATAAAATAAAAGTTTATTAATTTATTGAGAAAAGTTCATTATGATTTACAAATAATTTAAAGGTTCATTACGAATAAACATTTACTTATTAGTAAAAGATTCATTACGAGACTTTTAGTTTTATAATTAATAAATATTTTTTAATAAACTAATGAAATTTTACTTTATTTGTAATGAACTTTTAGTTTTATAATGAATAAATATTTTTTAATAAACTAATGAACTTTTAATTTATTCGTAATGAAACTTCAGTTTTATAATAAATAAATTTTTATTAATAAATTAATGAATATTTACTTTATTATAATGAACATTCAATTTTATAACAAATGAATATTTCTGAATAAACTAATAAATATTTACTTTAGTCAGAATGAACTTTTAGTTTATAATAAATGAATATTTCTTAATAAACTAATGAATTTTTACTTAACGACATATGATGAATATTTTCAAAAATATTACCATATTTTTAATAGATTTGTAAGTTAGATTTATTTACACAATTATTATCGCCTATTATATGGTAGAATATACTTTAGTTCATAATACTATATGGACTAAAATCCACGATAAAATAATTGTGTATTAAAGGAAGTATTTCTAGTTTTCCTTTCCTCTCACCAAAGAAATTGTAAGCAATGTATTGCAATAGATGCCGCATGATCACGACTTCACTAAGAATTTGATAAAGGCTTACACTGTATGCCATCCCTCTAATTTTTCAATTTTTCTAAATTGTCTCAGTTGATTATGATCATATTTACTGCTAAATATTATTTTTAAACTATATTATCACCTTAAAAATTTTAAAAATAATATAATAGTCACAATTTACTGACATGACAATTATATGTGATATTATACAGTTATTATATTAGTAAATTGTAACTAATTATATCATATTTCAAATTTTTGAGGGAACAATTTAGTTCAAAAACAACATTCAAAGAGTAAATAAAACTAAAAACGAACCAAAAGGCAATCCGAGTAAAATGGACAAATTTGGAAGGACTGCATATCGTTTATGCATAAATGATGACTAATTAAGTGAGGGTCCATATTTTACTGAACACCAAAATAATTCCTGTTTCATCTTCTTGGCTAACATCTCTCCTTTCATTGGAAGAATTAATTTCTGGTCACATTTCTACATCACAAAATATTTAATGATTCAACTAGACAATGGCAATAAAAATATGAAAAATTAAAGATCAGAGAATAAAATAATAATAATAATAATAATAATAATAAAAGAGTAATTTGAATCAAAATTTGACAAAGGGCAAATTGCATATCATTGCCTCCTCTCATGTGTTTGCACTCGAAGTGACATTATAGCATATGAACTTCAAATAAAGTTCCACTTTTACATAGTGCAAAACAGTTTACAAATATCTTTTTATCTATGGCTGTGGAGACATTGGGAACTAGCTAGCTTGAGCCTCCATCCTTGAATTGGCATAATCATTCTGCAACAAAAAAAAATATGGTTGGTTGATAGGATCCACCATCCTGCCGTTTATTCCAATTCAAGGGTGGACATGCTCGCACCTTTGAGCTTTTTCCTTCTCTCTAATGAAGGTACAATGAATGTATATAATCGAATCGGTTTTGGTAAATTACCTCACAGCCCGCTACAGATATATCTCATTTCTTTCCACTCCCTAACACATTAAACTTGAAGAATATCATGTCTCCATCCTGAACATCATATGTCTTCCCTTCCTGTCTATACTTTCCAGCGATCTGCACAAAAATGCGAAAGAAATTCAACAGTAATGGAAGGGGATAAGCTTTGATCATCTCAAACTAGATCTGGAAATTAATAAGGAGCAATATGGCGATTGAATAACAGTGTAGAGGACCTGAGCAACCTATATCTGGCTAATCTATCAATAAGTGAGGCACGGCTATTCTGGTCAGGGCACTGCAAAAATGGGCGACCTCTATCTTTAATTGCTGGTTAAACAAAAAACAGAAGTAAAATATCTGTAAACATAAAAAGGCTTTTCTTATGTGTTTGATAGTAGGTTTCATTTCATATAATTCTTCTTCACATAAATCAAGATCCACGAGCCCATATCAAATTTACAATATACCTTGTTCAATCTGTTGTACAAACATGAAACAAGATGCTGCATAACAACCTTCTCTGTTTTCTGGTAAGTTTTGCTTCTACCTATGGAATCTTAAGTCTAGTCCAAGCTATACATCCCATCATCGCTTCCATGTGAGACAATTACCTCCTACTTCATTTCCTTTCATAGTCTGTCATGCTAACCCTGCATATTTACTTAGGAAGCAATGCAATATGGATTTGCTCATCTATACCAACCCTTTGAACCCCATGGCAAGACAAGGAAAGAAAAGGTAACTTAATTGCTCAAAATCACACTAAGTTTTGCCTGAAGCATATACCTTAGTAGCTGACTCACTACCAAGCTCCTTGAGATCTTCAAATTTCATGACCTAAACATTGTAAGAAAGGTTAAGAATGTCAACAGTAATCAGTAATTAGCCTCTGAAAACATATTTGCATCATACAAATGGAAGATGAAACAGAGGACAATGTCATGGTACTATAGCAGTAATATTGGTCAAGCTGCTGCTTATGCAGGAATTTAATGCAATTGCAGATAAATTAAGAAGGATGAGGAGCATTCTCTTTTGGTAAGTAACATTAATATATGCTTGGTGTTGGATGTAAGTGACAGATTATGCAAACTTCTAATTTGAAAATATACATTTTTCCATAGACCTAATAATCAGGTAATAATGCAGTCTTTTTGACAACCACAAGAGCATCCGACATGAAAAGTTAAAGAATTAATGTAAATACTAAATAGTGAAAATCCCGACAGCTGGTGCAGCAAACACTAGTATAAGAGGGCAGTCAACTTAACATATGAGGGCAAAACTATAAGCAAGAAATCCTTGAAAAAGGTTTTTTAATTGATAATTCAATTGAAAGTGTTAAAGAACTTTGATATGAACAGAAAAATCCAAGAACATGAACCCAGAACAACCTCAGCACATAAATCCTTTCTCGAAATCAGAATGGTTAATCCCTGCAGCCTGAGGAGCCTTTGTTTGCCATCTGATTTGCCAGCATTTCACCTGAAAAAGCAAAATTATTCAGCCATGAGGTCCACACTGAAAAGAAATGAAGGTTGTAAGCCCTCTAGACAGTAAATGATACATCTAAATGGAACATATCATGCAGAACACTTAGATAACCCAAAAAAGAATAATGATTAAATTGCAAAAAGATGTTACCATAGCAATATTAGAGTAATCTTCAAACTCATTCAAAAACTCTGAAGCAAACAGCGAAGCAAAGAGCATATGATTACTAGTTACTACTAATGAATCACATTAGCATCAAAAGTTTAGTAGAACAATGTTAAGGGTTAGGCAATTCAATCCCAAGGAAAGTAGTACAGTAGGCTCTCAATATCTGCTGAGAGTACAAATGATGTTCCTCAACAACTTTTACTATGATTATGGTCTACAAATTTGCATAATGAGGTGGTCCTGTTACTAAATTAAACAGGACGATAAATATAGTTGCAAGCCCTCCAACTGGCCAACAAAGGCAGCTATAATCATGAAGAAATGAAAAACTAGCATTGTTATTGCAGACAATTAAATTCATCAGATTATGTACACATGCCCAGTGTGCACTTCTGAGGCCATCTCTTCCAAATGATCCTTTTCAAGTGAAGAATATGAAAAAAGATGTTCTGGTTATTTCAATCAAACGATGCGGATTATGTAATCAGGCTGAGATTTTGGCTTTTAAAGTAACCAATTAGACAGTTTCAGCTCTATCCTTCAATGAAACAAGGAAGCCATATACCAATTATTGTCATAAAAAAACCATCCATCTGCAAACATTTCAGAACTGTAAACTAGAGCATTATGAGACATACTAAATTAGACAACAAAGTATTTTATCACTGGAGAACACAAATGAAACTATCCACCCAAGCAAGTAACCTGGACAGTACAAGATACATTAAATTAGACAATGAAACATTTTATTTCCAGACAACACAAAATCCACAAGAGCATACTGTGACTTTACAAGTGAAAGCCATGACCTGCAGAGTACTGTATTTCTAAAAAATTCTAATTATGCTCTTTCTCTAAGAAGCACAGACATAGATACAGCCACAGAGACACGATATTGTCTAATTTTATCACTGGAGTACACAAATGAAACTATCCACCCAAGCAAGTAACCTGGACAGTACAAGATACATTAAATTAGACAATGAAACATTTTATTTCCAGACAACACATAATCCACAAGAGCATACTGTGACTTTACAAGTGAAATCCATGACCTGCAGAGTACTGTATTTCTAAAAAATTCTAATTATGCTCTTTCTCTAAGAAGCACAGACATAGATACGGCTACAGAGACACGATACGGCAGGATACGGGGATACGACAAATTCTAAAAAATTAGGACATAAACACGGCATAATAATATATAAAAATTACTAATAATAGTACTAAACAATTCATATAATATATTTTATATATCATCATTTTTTCTGCAAAATTCTTATCAACTATAAATTTTTATAGTAATAATTTGAAGTGGAAAACCAAATAAAATAAATAAAGTAAAATAAAAATGGTTATAAATAAATTTAATAAAATTCTGCAGCTCATTATTGTTAATTTTGAACTCAAGTTAATAAAAGAAATACTTGGTGCTAGTTATAGTCTATAGATGGTGTAGAGTGTAAACAGTAACCTGATTTAGCACTTCTTATTTATTAAAAAAAAAAAAAAGGCTTAGTTATGATGATAGTGGACGGCAACTTAACCAAAATTAAGAGTAAAAAAAGAAAAAACAGAGCTTCCCATATAAGTTTCCTTGTCTCTTCGTCTTGCTTCTCTCTCTTCGATTCTCAACGATTGCTTCAACTCCCACCATTTTTTTTCTTCAATTCCCAGTACCGACTTCTTTAGCCCAGCACTGATTTCCTAATGGTAATGGTAATGGTAATGGTAATGAACCTGAGTTCAAACAGGTCGACTTCGATTTCTCTTCTGCTGAGTCGCTGACAGTGAACCCGAGTTCGATGTCTCTTTTGCAGATGGGGGTTGTCCTTGAGCATAGCCAAAATGGTATAAAATGGGAGAAGAAAGAAGCCTCTTACTAATTTATAGTCATGTCCAAGTTGTGTCCTAGCCGTATCCGAAATTTTTGATTTTCTATTAAGTCAACGATATGCCACGTGGCATATTGACATGTATCCAATGCGTGTCTGTGTATCCATGTGTCTGACACGCAGACTCTCCCCTATCTTGCTGTGTCTGTGCTTCATAGCTCTTTCTTCCACACAGACCCTTCCCTTCTCCTCTCTTTACCTCCTCTTTCTCCCAAGGGAAGCTTATGGAATGGAGTTAAACCCATGACCACCAACTATAATTACTTGTAGGTTTACTTAAAATACCAACTGACACAACCTCAATTGGTGATTAGTCTTTCATAATTTCAACATTTTGTAAGGTGCATATACGCCCTTAATATGCTTTAGAAAATCAGACAGCATCAGCATCACAGTTCACAACATATATGGCAAGAAATGACCATTGCAACTGCAAAATTTACATGTCAAAAGCTCTCATGCAACATTGTTATAAAGCTTGGAGACAACAAGGGTAATCAACAAAATGATAATAAAAAATTTTGAATTTATTAAGAGATTCAAATTTTTCTTTAATCAAGTACATATATCCATATCGGAAAAAAATTATCAATGAATGTTATGAAATACTTATTATTGTATATTGTGGGTGAATAAAGTCTGCATATGTCTGTATGGATTATCTCTAAGAGATCTGAACTCTGAATATACCCATTTTTCTTAATCTTAGTCAGTTTACCCCTACAACAGTCAACACATATTTCTAGGTCACTGAAGTCAAGGATAGGCAGAATATTTTCCTTGATTAGCCTTTCTACCATTTCCCTAGAAATGTGGCCAAGTCTTTTATGCCATAACATAAAAGACTTATCCTTTATTAGGAGTCTTTTGGCAACATGTTCAACAATATAGGATGTGGAATAAATCTCATTTGAACTCAAACATACTTGATATAGACCATATGACAAAAAACAACAGCCAACTGCTTTTGAATCAAAAGTTATATTTACAACTGCATCTTTAAATACAAAAGCATAGCTTATTTTGTTCAATTTAGATACTGATATCAAGTTCCGCCTAAATGACAGTATGTATAAAATATTTTTCAAAAAGAGTTCAAAATCAGTGTCTAGATTCAAACAGACACTGCTAACAAAAAAAACTTCCACTGTGTCATTGTTGCCAACTGTGAGTACTGACTCTTCTTTATTTGGTTTTCTCTTGTTTATGAACCTCTAGAATGTGAATGCAACATGTTTAGTCGCTCCACTATCAAGCCACCAATAATTGGATGTGACATCAACCAAATTGAATTTACAAACAACAAGACCAAAAGAGTTATCTGTAAGCTCACGCTTTTCTAACCAAACTTTTTTCATAAAAGTTTTATCAACACCCACAGCACTAGATCGGGTAGACTCTTTATTAAAACTAGGAGCATTAAGTTTAGTTTTCTTACATTTTCTTTTACCTTTCCACTGAGGATTTGATACAAGAAGCGTAGTATTAACCGGTCCGCCTTTAGCTTCTCTTCCTCAGTTACACATATGGCAGTGAAAGCATTAACTGTCTATAGATCCTCCCTTGAGTTGTATGCAATAATAAGCGTCCCAAACTCTGATGGTAGAGTATTGAGAGCTCGATGGACGATACAAGTATCGGGGAGAATTATGTCAAGATTTTTTAGCTTATTTTGTATGTGGACCATGGTGAGAATGTATTTCCTGACACCTCCTACTCCTTTATACTTCATAGAGCATAGCTGCTTCAAAAGGGTACCAATCTTAGCATTGATGGATACTTTATAACGTTGAGAAATTGCAGTCAAAAACTCTTTTACTATATGAGTCTTTGACAAACCGCTCAACATGTGCTTTAGAATTGACCTTTTTATGGTCAAATAACACATGCGATTCATTTTGTACTATGTTGAATACAACTCTTTATCAACTACTGAATTCTCAGCAATCAGGTCAGCTGACTTAGAAGTTGTCATGATAATATCAATATCTGCCAATTCTATACCTAATTCCACGTCTTGCTTCCACGTTTTATAATTAGAGTCAGTCAGCAATTTCAATAGTCACTGTATTATTGTTAACTGAGAAAGTAATTGAAAAAATTAATAATGTAACACTTTATCACAAAACAATAATAATACTTAAAGCTATAGAAGAATATTAATCCAAGAATTTTAGCGCATTATTATATAAACACTTTTGGGCAGAATATATAACATGCAATAGAAAATTCTTAGTATAAGCACGATCTAGAAATTTACCAAATACTTGCAAATTTACCAACTTTGGGTGTATAAACCACTTGTATCAGCTCATTCCCAATTATATGTCTTATATTTCACATCTCTAAATTTAATTTATAATAAATACTTTTAGGCTGAATAATTATAAATTAAAATCGAGACATCCCTAAAACATATAAGACCAAATATTTTTTAAATTCTCAGCTAAAAAGGTCGCTTTGGTAACAACATTTCAACTGATTTTAAAAATTTTTTTATATTGGGATACACCTTATTTATTGCGTTGAAATAACTTAATAACATAATTTTCATTCTTTATAGATGTGGGGCTAAATGTCCTGAAACATTAGGTTCACAATAATTTAATCAGTTACATTGTGAATTTTAATCGAGAAAAATTAATTTCTAGATGTAACAAATTTATGCCAATGCATAAATTAAATATCATGAGATAAAAAATAATTTATCTCTTAAAATGTCACAATTTTTCTCAAATATGGCTTTTAAAAATTAATTTAGAATTTTCTAAATTAATTCAGGTCAAAACTGGGGGAAAAAAAGCCTCTATGAGTAAAAAATAACCATATAGAGACTTGATCAAAAAATTCAGAAACTTTAGTGGCAAAAACGGAAGGAAACAAAAGTGGGGGCAGCAGTAGACACGCCCATGTGCGCGCTTGGCGCTTGCACTTCACGCGCCTATCTCATCCTTCTCCCCCGAATCCGTTTTCTGCAATTTTTGCAAAATTCATCGCCAAATTCTATTTTCACTTCAAAACTCAATTAAACTCAAATTTTTCTCCTTAACTCAATGAGAAAAACATTAAAATGACTCTAAAAATATGTAATTTGGCTCTGATACCACTTGATGAGAGATAATTAAGTTCAGGATCTAATATATAAAATTTAAAGCACAAAACAAATTTAATCGAGATAGAGGATATAGAAAAAAATATGATTTCGCCGAATCCATCTTTGCATGAACGATCTAAATAACATTGCACTAAAAACTTTTCTCGTTTCCTGACTCAGAATAATGGAATTCAGAAATCTTATTCATTTCTTTATCTCTATCGAATTTTATATAGAGAGTGAGAGTTAACAAAAAGAGAGACTTAATCTATATAATATAATAATCATCGGCTGTCTATCACACCCATATTATTATCTGACCCATATTAATTATCAATATTAAATTAATTAATAAAACCTTACATAAATGAAGAATTATCATATTTTTAAAATTCTTTATTTTGTAAACCATCTTTATTTCTAGCACAACCGTAATTAGATATTAAATATATCTAACAAAGAAAACCAAGTGTTCAGGAGTGGGGAATACAGGGAAATGCAGAACGAGGTTCAGATTCGCCTTTTATCAGAAAAGAGAAAGGAACACAAGAACCATAGCTGCAATAGGGCAGTTCTCTGTGTGAGACGACAAAGCCATTTCCACACAGAAACCCCATATTACTCCGCCACACGATCTACGCATTTCTTCACATCTTATTTCTGCACTCTGAGTAAATAAATATCATCACAGCCTCCTAGTAAGCAGATCCAACATATTAGACTAAGATAACGGCCAAAGAAGAGAGACAGTGAAAGAGAAGGTAAAAAGAGAACGAAGCAAGGACTTCTCCAATAAGATATGAAGCTGGGCACAATATATATACGAGTAAGTAGGCAACCACCATAGCCAATCTTATTGGGACCAAAGTGTAATCGAGAACTCTTTTCTCCATTGATGACGACGACGTTGTTATTGGATGGGGATGAAGAAAACAAAAGGGTTCTGCAATTGAATTCGAACTCTATTACACTAAGAAGAAGGATATGAGATAAAAGACTTTAGGATTTGTTTTTTCTTCCGATTAATGAAACGGTGTGTTCCGAGGTGGATTGCTGAATCATTATTTTTTTTTTCAAATTAAAGCATGCGTGCCACGTAAGCCTCCTGTAGCCATGTCAGACTATGATAACTGCAAATGGGTGGCGGGAGTTACTATTAAAAAAAAAAAAAAAAAGGTATTGAATGTATTTTAATGCAATTTTTTGTAATTTGTGTTAAAAAATTGTTAAAAATGTGATAGTTCGAATTTTTTTGGTAATTAAAACTTTTTTTTTTTTTGTGCTCACTTAGAATTATATTTTTTAATTTAATTAGCATCTTTTTTTTAGTTCCCTATAAGATAGTTTTCTTTTTAGAGATTTAATATAACTTTTTTTTTTCAAATAAACTGTTTTACTATTATTATCAAACTAAATTAAAAAAATTAAATTATAATATAATTTATTATTACCAAACAGTACCTTAATATATGTTGTACCACATAATATAAATACTTTCATATATTCATTATAATAATGTTAAATTCGATATTTTCTCAAATTCTAACATGTAAAAATATCAATCAAAACACTTTTTAATCCTATTTGATTCATCCACTTTATATTTTTTATTTTTGCATTGTTTAGTTTATTTGTAAGTCTCTCAATTATAATTTTATTAAATTTTTAACTTTAATTGTATCTTATTGAATTTCTAAACAATCATTTTTAATACACTTTAATATATAATAATATTATTTTAATTTATACTGGGTCCTTGAGTAATTTTTTTTTAGTTTTCAAAAAAAGTATTATTTTTTTAATTGAATCCCAGCATTTGATAAAATGAACTCAATACTTCATCAAGATTCAATTTCAGGCATTTAATAAAATAAAAATAACGGTACAAATTAGTACTTATTATTTTTTATTCTATTTTGAACCTTAGAGAAATGCTTAGCTTCATTGTCTCTGGTGGTGAGAACAATAGACCACTGTAAAATGGCGGTCAAGATGAGTCAGCTCAGTTCTGGAATTTTCTTTATAAAATAAAAAGAAATGACAACCCACAGGTTCACCGGACTCTTTTTTCTAATATTTTGCTTGGTTCATCTCATCGTGTTAACTGTTGGGGTATGTTTGGTATGTAAAAAAAATAGGAAATGAAATTCTATTCCTAAATTATAGGTTTAGGATTCTTTTTGTTAAGATCGATTCGAACTTTAATATCTAAGTTCGAACTTAGTTCATTTTAAAATTAATAGATTCGTGAGCAACTTGAGCTCAATTTGTTAAATACTCAATAATATGCTTAACGAGCTATTCGATATCGAGCTTGATAATTATATAAATGGGCTTGATAATCATACAAATTAGCTCGAATTCAAGCTCGAGCTCATTAGAAATGCCTATAAAACAAATAGATATAAATTTAGAAAGTAAATTAATACAATAAAGCAAGAGAAATGAAAATTTTGCTGGAACGTTCAAAAAAAAAAAAAAAATTAACAGTTTAAATTTATAGGCAGCAATTGCGGCGGCAGAAAAAAAGAAAGTGAAAAAGGACTAGGGTTTTTTCCTTTTTATTCATAGCTAAAGGATGTCGTTTCGTTAGTAGGTCAGGGGCAGTGTGTATTCTCCAATACGGCGCCATTTTGCTTGAGGGATTGAAGAATTAGCAAGGGGCAGAAAGTAAATTGTTGAAATCAACTCCACGTGTTAGATCATTTATAATGAATTCTTTATTTGAATTATATTCTTTATTTTAAAGAGTTATTTTATGGAAAAAATTTTTTTAATGAATTTTATATCTTTAAAATTTAGAAAAGACTGTGAATTTGACTCTCTACATTTAGTAAAAATTTCTATTTCAATTGTAATTAATATATCCCAAATTTCTATGCATATTTTTTTATTGGTATATTTCTTTCAAATAATTTTTTTCTTCTTTCATAATAAAAAATATTTATTTTTTCTTTTGATAAATATTATTTTGTATGAGATGAAGTAAAATGAAAAGTAAAATACAAAAAGTTTATTGGACTTGTAAATTTTTTTTACTCTATAGTTAAAAATGCTCTAAAATATTTTTAAAAGCATTGTCGGATATGCTTTTATATATGTATTAATTAATAGATATATTCTTATATATTTAAGATTTTTTAAATTTTAATTACTTTTTTAGATATTTTAAAATTTATATAGGATATATTTTTAAAATTAAAAAAAGTACATTACTAAACTATATTAATACGAAAATTATGAATAACTTTGATTATATTATTTGACTAATTCACTACAACTATTTATGTGAATTTTTTTTATAACTTATCTAATAATATAATTAAGAACAAGAATACAAGTAGTTGCTAAACAATTAGATAAAAAATTGGTTGTAGTTGAATTATTTATATTAATAGAATAACAACAATAATTAAAAATAGATTTTGCTGGTTAATGAAAAATTGAAAAATAAATTGTATGTAGTTGAATTAGACACATGTAAAGTAATTAACTTCATATTTTGTAATATATTTATAATTAATATTTAGAGATTTGATTCAACATTAGCATATTTATAATGTAAAATTTTTTTAAAAGTAATTATGGAGAATTTAGCCAAAAAAATTTTTAAAATCATATTTCTGTAGGATGATATTAAACTGAAAATAAATTAAAATATTAAGAATTTTTTATATAAAATTTCTTTATAAATTAATTAGAATGCTAGATATTATTAGTTTATAATTAAAAATTTTCGTAGTAATAAAAAGATAATTTATCATTGACAAATTATTTAAGTTTATTATATTACAATTATTTTGATAAAAATCATATAATATAACTAAAAAAAATTATAAAATATATTTGATTTATCATATACTACTTAAAAATTAGATTATTTTATAATAGATTACACTAATGTTTATTTACTAAATCATATATTAATACATGATTTAGATTTACTACCTGATATAATTACAATAAATTATAAATGCCAAAAATATAATTAATAAATAATATGAAAAATATAGTAAAAATGAAAACTAGCAATATCTTTTTTTATTTACATAATAACAAAAATAGTTATTTTTTTTAGATGATTAGAGATTTCTATTGTATACTTATAATTGTTATTTAGAGATTTCGTTCAATATTAATATGAAATTTTTTAAAGAACAATTATGGATAATTTAATCTAAAAAATTCAATATCTTTTTTTAATGATTTTTCTCTTATAATGGATTAAATTGAAAATATACAATCAATCTCATTATTAACTATAATGTTAGATATTATTGGTTTCTAATTAGTCTCAATATAGCAATCAAAAGATTATTAATTATTAATAAATCTATATATGTATATACGTATTGAGAATAATTATTGTTTGAAATATATTATGGGTCCATTTATAACTATCAATATCAAATTCGACATAATTAAGAAAATGAATAAATATCAAGTAAACATAAATTGAAAAAATCAAAATAAATGACTAGTCCGAAGTCATTTAAGTTTAATATATTATAATTTTTTATAAAAAAAATCATATAATACAATTACAATAAATAATAAAATATATAGATTTACAATTATTATAATAAATTGCACTTAAATTGGTTTATTAAATCATATATTAATTTAATGCATAAATCATACGGAGTTCTCCTAATTTTTCATTTTTTCTTAATTTACTCCCTATATCGGTTTTTTTATCCACAATTTGCCTCATATAGCATTTAAAAACGTAACAAATAGTTATCTTATATTAACATGACAGCTAAAAGATTAATTAGGTCTTAATCCACCTTTATACACATAATATAATTATAATAAATTATAAATGCTAAAAAATTAATGATAAATAAATTAAAACAAAAGAAAAAGTAACAATATCTTGTAAATATTTTTTTAATTAATAATAAATATAGTTTTCTTAATTGTTAGCTTATATCAAATTTACATGGAGGTTATGAATTTGATTTTCTATATCACTATTATAGAATTTTAGCATATAAAATTATATGTAATATAAAAAAAATTTCAATTAATTGAATTAATTGTTTATGAAAAATATAATACTAGTTTTATTAATTAACTAATAAATTTATAATTTTAATTTTATAGATTAAAGTGTATATAATTATAAGTTATGAATTTTATAATATTTATATAATAAGTGTAATATTACATTTTCTATATCACGATTCTCCTTTCTAAACTAATATTATTTTATTTAATATATTAAAAATAGAATATAAATGATAAAATATTAATAAAATATTATTTATATACGAATATATTTGTGAGCCGCTAAACGAACGCGTTTGTGAATCACAAGTTTTATAAATAAACATGTTCGCGAGCTTGTAAATGAGCATATTCGCGAATGTGTTCGTGAGCTTATAAAATAACATGTTCGCGAGCTTGTAAACAAACACGTTCATAAGCCTAAAAATGAATACGTTTGCGAGCTAACGAATCAAACACTCTTAAGTTCAAACTTGAAAAGGTTATTGAGCTCGAAATCAAGCTCAAGCTCGGCTTGATAACAATAATAAATAAATTCGAACGAGCTTTTTTCCAAATAGAAACTCAAATAACTCATAAACGGCTTGATTCGTTTAAAATCCTATTGGCATGTTAAGTAATGAGAATTGAAATCATATTTTTTAGTTTGGTACGATTCTTTAAATATGAGGAATTGAATTCAAATATTTATTAATTTCCACAATCACTCTTATTTTTAATAGTTATATATTTTATAAGTATATGAATTAGTAATTATTTTTTTAATTCTATTCTTTATGTTTTATTTTTTTTTTTACTATTTTTTACATATGTTTTAAAACATTTGATAAAATTATTATTGATATTATTTAAATTTTTAAATAATTATTATTGGTTAACACTAAGGTGGTGTCAATCTAGTTATGATTACTGAGTGCGTTCTTGATTCGTGATCTCAAATATTTATAGAAAAATTATTGATTCTTAGCCTCAAATTTTTATATATAAAAAAAGTAACTATAGAAAATATTACAAACAATAATTTTTAAAATTACTTATTTTATGCACAAATATAATTTTAAATTATTAATTATCCTATACTTTCTAACAATATAGTGCGAAATTTATCAATTTTAAATTAATAACCATTTCTTTAAATAACATTAAAAAAACCACTCCTTTAAATATAATAAACTAAAATTTAATCAATTTTAAGATTAATAATAACTCCTGCAAATATGATAAAATATATATCACCATTATAAATTAAATCAAAACATAATTTCTATTTGTTGGGTTTTTTCACACATCTCTAGCTAAATTTGGATCTATGTGAGAAAATATAATTTAAACAAAAAAAAATTGTATGCTATCTTCTTATTCATTTAGTAATATAATAAAAAAATTTCAACCTATTTATTTTCGTCAATAATAATTCAAACCGTAAGAAAATAATATTCCCACTGAGAATTTTTAACCTAACTTTTAATTAATAAAAATATAATTACAAACAAAATAATTTATAATTGAATTAATTTTATAAATTTATTCAAAATTTATAAAAATCCATAAATTTATGAGTTTGAATTTGAATTAACCGCAAGTCGACTCATTAAAAATTGAAATTATCTTAATTAGCGCATTTGATTTTGAATGATATTTTATTTTTTCCTAAAAACAATGAAGGATTAATAAGAGAAGAGTAAGTTATAAAAATTATAGCAACGCTTAATTAACCTCTAGAATTATAAACGCTTAACTAGGATAATAATTCCAAGCAAGTGAGAAAAATTAGAAATGGAATCCCAATACTACAAAATTTTAAGGAATGATAATCCTAAAATTATAAGCAGTGAGAATCTAATTTCAGATAAAACATAATACCAAATCTGATTTTGGAATGGAAATCCCATTCTCATTTAAAAATTTGGGATACCAAACAGGCCCTTAAGGTATAAAGCATGAAAACAAATATAAGAACAATTTAGATATTTATACGTTTGAATTTTATTTGGGTATTTTTGAATGTGAAAAAATATTCAATAGTTTCGGAAAATACCTTTGTGAATTTCGGGTAATTTTATATATAAATTTTAAAGATGTGAGAATTATTCTTTATTCTAAATTAGCATTCTATTTTTAAATTTAATTAGCATATTTTTTTAGTTCATTATAAGATTAGTAGCTTTTCTTTTTAGAGATGTTTTTTTGTTACGAGTCTCGAAGGGAAGCTCCTATGCCATTGGGACACTATGTCCCGACTCTTTTTAGAGATTCAATATAACTTTTTATTTTCAAATAAATTATTTTACCAAATAGATCAAATTATACTTTTTTTTATTTTTTATGATCAAATTAAATTATAATATAATTTAGTATTACTAAACAGTACCTTAGTATATCATGTACCACATAATATGAATACTTACTCCCTTACATTTATAATAATAGTATTAAAT
Source organism: Balakata baccata (assembly GCA_949630135.1). NCBI lineage: Eukaryota > Viridiplantae > Streptophyta > Magnoliopsida > Malpighiales > Euphorbiaceae > Balakata > Balakata baccata. Next base: position 10,359 of record CATIWF010019963.1, on the reverse strand, counting down.
TTGATATTTTCTCCAATTCTAACATGTAAAAATATATTAAAAAAAACACTTTTTAATCTGATTTAATTTGTCCACTTTATCTTTTTTTTTTGGCACCGTTTAATATATTTTTAAGTCTCTCAATTATAATTTTATTAAATTTTTAACTTTTATTTTATTTTATTGAATCTCTAAACAATTATTTTTTAATACACTTTAATATATAATAATATTATTTTAATTTATATTGGGTCCTTAATTAATTTTTTTTAGTTTTCAGAAAAAGTATTATTTTTTTTAATTGAATCCCAGCATTTGATCAAATGAACTCAATACTTCATCAAAATTCAATTTTAGGCATTTAATAAAATAAAATAACGGTACAAATTAACACTTATTATTTTTTATTCTATTTTGAACCTTAGAGAAATGCTTAGCTTAATTGTCTCTGGTGATGAGAACAATAGACCACTCTAAAATGGTGGTCAAGGTGAGTCAGCTCAGTTCTAGAATTTTCTTAAAAAAAATAAAAAGAAATGACAACCCACAGGTTCACCGGACTTTGTATTTTAATTTGTTTTGCTTGGTTCATCTCATCATGTTATGTATTAGATCATCGTCTCCGCTAGGACCATCAAAGCATTGTTGGGTCTTGACTTTTAATAGACAAATTGAAGGCAGTTAAGGCATAAAGCAAGGAAAACAAACACAATAGCAGTTTAGATATTTGGATGTTTGAGTTTGTATATTTTTGAGTGTGGAAAAATATTAAAGAGTTTCGGCAAATACTTTTGTGAGTTTCGTGTAATTTTAAATAGTGATTTTAGAGATGTGAGAATTATTTTTCTAGTTTATATGGAAATAAAATAAAATAAAATAAATTATCGGTATCAACTCAAAGGGAGATACAATTTTATTATATTACAATTTTTATTTTCTTATATAGTAAATAATTGGTTTTTCTTCGTGGGCATAGACAATCAAGCGTCCAGCCAAGTAAATTTTGTGCAGATATTTTTCTTTGGTTTGAATTTTTTTGACGTATTCATTGGTTATTTTCAACACAAGTGGTATTAGAGTATAGTTTCGATTAATAATTCAATAAGTATGTCGGGTAGTTTATCATCATTTTTTATTGTAGAGAAATATGATGAAAATAACAATTTCACTCTTTGGCAAAAAACTGTAAAGGATTTCCTAATTCAATAAGGCTTAGCAAAAGCGTTGAAGGGGAAATAGAAGAAAAAGTCATAAAAGATGAGTAATAAAAATTGAGAAGAGTTTGAGGAAATATATATTAGTATGATACGTCTTCGTATAAGTGATAATATTATAAATAATGTTATTGAGGATAATTCTACAACGGTGATTTGGCAAAACTATATAAATTTTAGTTGGCTAAAAGTTTGACCAATAAATTGTATCTAAACTATAAATTATAGAGGTTACGGATGGTGGAAGGCAGGAATCTGAAATGAATATAATGGAATCTTCGATCAATTGAAGAAAATTGATGTTAAAATTGATGAAAAAGATAAGACACTTATGCTTCTTTCCTCACTCTGACTATTATTAGATTTTTATTAACTCGTTAATTGTGGAAAAAATTCTTTGACTATAGATCTTGATCATGCGCAATTGATATCTCTTGAAACTTGGATGAAAGCCAAAAGCGAGAATAGGGATGGTGAGACATTGATTTCTCAAGGTATGAGTCAGAGAGGGTGATCTAATGACATGAGAGATATAAGGACAAGAGAGATCTAGGAGTGACAAACCTAGATCCAAAGTCAAGAAATTGGATGACAATGCTTCAAATGCAAAGAGTATGTACACTTTATAAAGGATTGTCAGAAGGGCAAAAAACAAGATGAAGATAATAATGTAATTTCTTTTGCTTGGAATGTTGGAGATGTCCATGTAATCATCCAAAGTAATGGTATATCTTCTTGTGATGGTTAACTTTTAAATTTTTGTTATGTTTTTCATGTTTGCTCTACGATGGATTATTTTGATACACTCTAAAAATGGTTGACTAATGCCTTAAAATTGGGTAATAATTATAAGGTGAAAGTCATTGGAGCTGGTAGTATGAGAATCAAAATGTATAATGGAAAGAAAATGACTTTGGAGGACATGACATACGTTCCAAAGATGTGCAAGAATTTAATTTATTTGATAGATTCCAAGAGTTTTAGTTATAATGATATAGGTGGAATTCAAAAAGTTACACAAGGTTGTATAATCCTAAAGAAAGAAAAGTTGCATTGAATGGTATATCATCTAATGTATAGTACAGTGAAGACCTAAGTATTGGTTGGAAACGGGTTGTATGCATGGATAGTTTTCAAGGAGATGGTTATAAATGTTGATCATGCATCTTATATACCACACAATGGAAAATTAAAAATTTAGAAACCCCTGAACCAACAGATCGTTCAATGTGTATTAAAATCGGAATTACCAAACACTTGGATGAAGATTGATTACCTTATTTTGATTTCTTGATTTCTCAATTTGTGTGCTTTCCTTTTTTGTTGGATTATAGCAAACTACATTAATCTAAAAGTCGGATTGTCTATAACGATAATCCACAAGAAGAAATGACCTCAAAAGCGAATGAGGTGTTAAAGCACCAAAGTGTTAGCAATAGTGATTTAACTTGAAAGAGGAGAAGAAGAAGGAAAAAAATATATTATTTTTCTCTAAGTATGTTGCCACAATTTTGGACCTTAAAAGAGCTATTTATATGTCTGTAATCATTATTAGGATTGGATATTAAATAGGAGTCCAAATCTTAATTGAAATCCAACAAGCTGCCCAAAATGCCCAACTTGCATGCTGCCATCGTGCATGTTGGCCTGGCCACTCTAGTGATGCCATTTGTATCCACGAAACTTTTCCGCATCTGCGAAACCATTGGACCCAAATATTCTCTCTCATTATTTGGATCATATCCAAAAAGCAATTTACATTACTTTCATTCATTCTATACGTGTAATCAATTAGGTTCCTAATTATATTTTTTACTAAAATCATCATATGATATTGAGTATATCATAAGCGATATCTAGCAACACATCATGATCCCCAATTGATCGGAAAGTCAGTGGTCTGACTGTAAATCCTTCCATACATAATTATCCATGCAATTCGAAATTTCACCTTACTATACCTCACTCAGTTTAGAGTATAGACTATGTGTAAAGTCTCACTAAACTGACTATGTCACATATAGTTCAAGTGATGTTAGATCTTATCTATGAGACTCATTACTCTATAAGATATGTTCTTAAAGACCATCTTTAAGACATGTTCACCTCGGCTAAAAATTTTTAAGTAATGATTTCCACAATAGGTCATAGGCATACCCTTCTTCTATCAGGAGTGGTGAATTCTCTATTGGCTACTCAACTACCTTCGAATATCTTAAGCTATACTCAATCACCAGTCTATGAGCGACTTCCATGAGACAACAAGGAATGAAGTCAAAGTATATCATATAAGTATTCAAGATACCCTTGAACACCTCAAGTCTAATGATACTTGTACCATTGATATGATGAAACTATCACTAATATTTAAATAGATAATCCACATGATTGTCTTATGGTAGGTCATCCAATGTACTTGACTATTCTAAGCAAGCATCCACATGTTAACTCTAAATATCTCATGTCTATAACTTATGAGATCAGCTACTTGATCCAATCAAATAGTATATTTATATACTAGTCTATCTAGATTAATGATGTCTTATCTTGTTAATCCTATTACTAGGGATCATTTAGATATAAACATAATTATACATGACAGGAATCTCACCATCATAATTTCCTTTGTTTTGTATTTTATATTGTAGTTTAAGTTAGTTGTTTGAAAATGAATCAACAAGAAAATAATAGGTAAAACTAGAAAATAAAAAGAAATTGACTGCAAAGGTCTACAAAATTTATTTAGCAAGATGTTGTTTTAAATAAAGTGAAAATACAACTAAAAACATAAAAATTTGTTGAAAAAATGGATAACATGGCCATATCAAAATTGAATCCCTAAGTTGAAGCTTAATGGGCAATAACATAAATAAAATGGTTATAACAACCAAAACAAAAAATCCTAAAAACGTGAGAAAATATCTATCGAATTTGAATATGATATTTTATAGCTTTTAAGACATTTTCAATACTCCTCTTTGGATCAGAAGCTATAAACTCCAAGCTTTTTCCTTAGAAACTCGAACTTGCTTAGTGAAAGAAATTTAGTAAATAAATCATCAACTTGGCCTTCTATTTTGCAGTAAAGTAGACTTATAGCTCTATTCTTCTCCAAACAAAATGGTATCAAATCGTATTGTCTATCGGCATTGTGAAATTTAAAAAATAACTAGGAAAATTGTAATATCTTCTCATATATCATGAGTATATCTCATAATAAATAGAAAGTGTTACAAATTGATTAGCTATATCCTGTTCAAATTTAAAAAAATTTCATTTTAAGTTACCATCATATTCTATGTATTTATGTTCATTTAGACTTGCTTGTCTAACTTATTGAATATACTCTGAACTAGTTAATACTAGTTCCTATTTGCCTGCATAATCACATATAATATAATATCATGGGCTTATAAAACCCTCATCTCATACGTATCAACTATATCGAGTTGAGATATATCTATTCCTTTCCCTTTTTCTTTTCTTTTTTTTTTTATTTTTTCTTTGCATCATGTTATATGATTACAGAATAACAAACAAATAATTACATTCCCATAAATAGATGCAACAAACAAATATATAAATTGTATGCTATGAAAGAGCTCGGTCTATAATCTGGGGTATTCACAGTCTCCTCTTGGTATGAGCTTAGGTATCTCCATTGTCAACTGCGATTTCAACTATATATTGGCTCTATAACCTACGTGCACATAAAAATATGCTAAGCTACTCACGACTTAGTAGTACACATATGCATATTGACAAAACATGTCATCACAACATTTATGATATATATAATTTGTAATACGGTCATATATGAAACACATAGTCATAATAGTGTCAGAATATTTCCTATTCATGCAATTTTTATGTATGTATACTATGCCTCTTTTATACATGCTATTATGTCATCATAAATATTTCGATCCTGGTATAAGTATCATTGGGTTAACCGCTTAACAGTTCTTTTACGTCTCATTTATCAATTAACGCATTAACCTCTCGGAGGCTCGAGCGTATACTTTATATTTCATTTCATTTTCATCTCATATCATCATGTAATTATTGTCTACCTTACTCAATTGCAGTATTTAATTCATCTCCTTAATCCATTTAGCATATAAATACTCTTCATATTACACTTTCTAGTCATTAGCCTAAATCTCATTCCCGGAATGTCTGGATACAGAGTGTGGAGGGGTGCTCCATAAGCTTAAACCATCCTATTCACTTTGATTTCCAATCAGGACCATTCGACGAGCTTAAGCCTCCTTGACGGATTATGATATATCTTCTATGTGTAAATAAGACTAAGGCTACTCCACGAGTTTAAGCCACTTTATCCCTAATAAACATAACTGGTTTGGTACTGTAAATCCCCTTAATGATATACCATCTATCCTAATTCTAGTCTATAGGTGGAGAAATAGGCAATTAATACTACATTTCTTTTGTTTCTCATCATATTTTTATATGCCTCAATTAATATACATATCATATAATCATATTCTTAACATATTAATACTCATATTTATGTATTTATGTAGTATAACATCATATAAAAGTGTTCTGGCATGTTACAAGCATGTTTGCATATCATTTAACAACTTTCAATTTTACTATGAATAGTATCTTCACGGTAATGACACAATGGCCTAACTGTGAGGGCTGGGCATGAAACATACTGCTTCTACCTTCATGGTCATGACATTTTTTTCAGTTTGGTTATGAAAAGGGCTGTCCCCATTTTCTAAAATACAAAATTCAACCCTTTTTTATGTATATGACATGCATATGCTCTATAGTGGTCCAATTGCCACCCAACCTATCAACACTTATAATAAAATAAATTAAAACATGCTTATATTATTCATAAATTTGCGCAATTTCAAGGGACCTATATCATATTTTAAGTATACGAGCTTACATCTCACTTTATCTAACATGCCAATACCACCATTTATAAATAACCACACACATATTCAATTACAAGTCATTCAATCATTGCTTTTTCAAGGTGAAGAATTTACCTCTTTTTATGCCACTTTTCCCAAACACATGAAATGTTTTCATAAAACTTGTGCATTTACAATTGTCAATTCTTAATATAGACATATAATTTAGCTTACAACCAAGTGAAAAGATAACTTTACTATCATACATACACATTTTACCAGTTGACAAATATTCTTATTCATGAATATTTCAAATATTTTTACTCATTTTCATGTTAAATTTCTACATATTAATATTGCCTCCCTAGAGGCTTATCAAAATCCTTTTTTTCATCTTTGTGATTCATTATGCACCATTTATGCAAACAAATGAACTAGAAGTTCATTAGCGTAAATAAGCTTAATTTCTATTTTAGTCCTTTATAATTTCATTTCTCATTTACCAATGGCCATATAAGAAAATCCAGGTTCCTTAAATTTTCTATTTCCTTTTAAATATTTCGTTAATGATAACTCTCGTGCCTAGAATACTAGGTCACCTCCTATCATTTATTATTCATTCATGTTACTTATTATGCTATTGTGTCCTTAAGTAACCTAACATATTACCAATTAATCGTAATTGACATCCATTATATCTACTATAATTAATCACCTAGCAATGGGGTCAATTGTCGTATATTTTCTCATTACAAGTTTTTGGGTAAGCTAAACATAGAAAACCTATACTTTTATTCTCATTCTATCTATAGCTTTTATTTTCTTATATCTTTTATATCTCATACTTATGATTAATTTATGACATATATTTCTTTTTATTATTTATTTTCAACCATTTCTAATTAACATGTCATCTATCACATTTCTATGTCATACAACATCATAACATTTCATTTAAACAAATTAGAATGCATGTGTACGTACCTCCTATGGAGCCAACTCAAAGTCCAAGCTTTAAGCTTGCTTAGCCTCCTTGGTGGTTAATTCTACCTTCCAAAGGCATCACCTCAACATAATTACAATTATTTCTTATTAACTCAAGCTATATATCAATATCTATAACTATATAAAGCGATATATTACAAACTCTAACTCAAAACCATCAAGCTAAGGTCTTTCTTATTTAAATCCATCAATTAACATATAATCAACTCAAATTAGCCTTAAGAAGTGTTTTTCCCAAAGAATATTCAAGGTTCTACATCAAACTTACTCATTTACAAATTAGTTTCTATCCATTTCGGGTTTAAATTATCAAATCACTACAAACTTGTTAAAAGAAGAGGAAAAACATAAAATCTTACCCAAAGAAAGACGAAAATAGAGTTGATTTGGCAGAAGACCTGAGTTCCCTCAAGCTCCATACTTTCTCTCTCCAACTTCACATTATTCCTTGATAAATCTCTCAAATTCGTATGCAAATATTGTTCTTGAGTAGTAAATCTTGTGTTTTAAGAGTTTAAAACTCATCAAAATCATAGGGGGAGTGAGTTCGTAGAAGATTTGGGCATTTCTAGGGTTTTAGAGCTTTTGAATTGGGTTTAAATGAAATAAACGAAGCTTGAGCTATTTATAGCAGTCCCTTTTATAGCCAGGTTCACGGTTACAACACTTTTTGCCTTAGTTGTGAACTATTATGCTCTAAAAAGCCAAAACACGACCTTCTCGGCCATGAACAAATCCTTCACAGCCATGAACAAAATCCTTTCATGGTCATGAATCATGTTTTTTTACATTTTTCTTCATTTTTTTTCAACTTCTTTCAAAACCCATGACCTAAAACCAAACCTTTTTAACCTTCTAATATACCTCTCATATACCCACCATATGCCATCTTTACTTATATTTTAAATTCTTACTTTTAATTATCAAAATGCTCCTTCATATATCATTTATTACAACTAAGCCCTATTTGTGGGTATTACAAAAATCATCCAAATCAACAGGAAAAAAAAATCAACAACAAAGTTTAATATATAATATATTAAGTTAATAAACATTTCAATCAATATTATTTTTATTAAAAATATAAATTACATAATAATTTCCTAATATAAGCATAATAAATACTATTAAGTGAACAATTCCATCATAAAATAATATTTTGATTTTTTTTATAAGTAAATAGATTTTTTTATTGATTTTGAAGAGAAAACCCATATTTCTTAAAAAAAAGATAAAGACAATTAAAAAAACCATCTATAGAACTAAATAATGTAAAAAAAATTAATTACTAAAAAGAGATAGGCAAATTATCATTAGAAGCTGACTTGGATGGGCCAACATTGCTAATAACAGGATTGGTGTCCAAACTGCAGCGCGCATGCATATTATTGTAAGAGGAAATGACATGAGTTCCTCCCATTTTAAAGAATTTTTACATGTTTACTCCATAACTCTTTCATTTCCTCAGGCCATCCTTTGCATTTGAATATTTACTTTTATCCCCCTTTTATGACTTTACCCCAGTTTAGAATTTTGTTTATATAACATTCATCTTTTTCGTTTCTTTTTGTTTGAGACGACATATTTGTAGCTTTGTGGTATTGTGGGTGAAAGCATTGTCTTCATTTTCTCTTAGGCAACTACCATTATACTGTGTTAGAAGTTATCGCTTGGCCGATTTACTATTATATTTGGGTTTTTAACATTTGATTTAGGTAAAATCTTGATTCACATTCATGTTTCCTATTTCTTTTTCTTGGAGATAGCAATTTAAATGCTTCGTGCAATTACATTACTATTTTTAATTAACAAAAATGTATCAATCTCGTATCATATTGAAATCCTAAAAAAATATTATATAATGGACAATATATAACGTATCAAATAATATTTAAAATCTTGCTCAATGGCCAGTAGCTTTTATGGATTAGGCTTATATAAGGTCTTATAGTGAAAAGGAAATAAAGGGAAAAAAGAAAAAGTAGAAAATAATCACAAAGATTAACACTTTGTTTCCTTTATTTATTGTCATAGTTGTATTCCTCCCTACCCAACGGGAGGGTAACTTAGTAGTTATATATACAAAAGAGTCTCAATTATAAAATTAATACAAAATAGATAGAATAGGAAAGTACACTATTGTTATCACTATTTATATTCTGAGATTTGATTTATTATATTAGTACTATTTGAGTCTCAAAAATTATATGATTTACTAATTAAGTTTTATCATATTCTACTAATATATTATTCTCTTAGAAAAATATTAAATTATGGTGAAAAAACAGAGAGAATATTACTATTTATTCCTGAAATTTGATATATTATACTAGTATTTCTATAAGTTTGATTTATTATACTAGTACTCCTAAAGTTTAACTTATTATACTAATATTTTTCTTTGACTGATAGTTAATACTTTAAAATTTAATAGGACCGCTTAGTTTTACGGAAACAAAATAGAGGAGATCAATAGTATAAATTTTGAACTAGGGGTACAATTACAATGTGTTAAATCTAAGAGGAGTTATTTTTCATTATTATTATTATTATTATATGAACTAGTTTTCCTGATCTTGGCCAATGAGATAAGCCAGTGGAAGTCACCATTTTTTCTTAGTGGAATTTTTTTTGACTTTTTTATCTTATGGAAGGAATTATCATGGTGGAATTCGACTGAGCAAGTCTTATTACATAGTATTTACAACTTAGATTCATCTGGTGGAACCGGCTGTAGGGGCAGCCTTGCTGGCTTGGAATTTCTTCATGGAAGAATCAAGAGCCAATTACCATTATTGCTGACCATGCATGTTTACCTGTGCAGTTAAAATTAGAGCAAGCCTCTTTAGGAATTGAAGTTTATCCCATTGTATAACAACAGAAATAGTCTTCAATATTCCTCTTCCATGTGTCCCTTTTAAAGTTTTAGATTAAATTTAGTGGTACTAATAGGCAGGTTCAGGGGCAGAGTTCCTCATCTTTATTTCAGATCCCAAAACTCTATGTTGTCCCAATTTCTACTTCGTTTTCCACCCAGAAAAACTTATGCGTTCCTATCCTGTTTCCTCTATCCCTGACTCTAGCGGAAACAGGGATCTATGATCCTAATCCAATTCTCGATTTTATTAAAATTTTTATTTTTTTTAACATTAATTTTTTATTTGTATTATTTTAATTTTAATTACCCCTCTTTGTTTGAATCATTGTCATTTGCCAGGGCATCTTTAAAAATAAAAAAATGAATACATAAACTCTTCCTTCTAACA
>CATIWF010019951.1:0-32936 GCA_949630135.1 Balakata baccata | reverse complement strand
TTGTTGGGATCATTACTCGGGAATCTCTGGCCAGAGTAGAACTGTCATGAAGATGCTCTTCAACACATCTACTGGGAGCTGACACATAGTCTATGCTCTAAACCGAGTGAGGTATGGAATGGTGAAAGGACGAGTTGCATATATTATTGTCTACGGAAAGTTTTATAGTCAAATCACTGACTTTCCGGTCAATTGGGGGTCATGATGTGTTGCTAGATACCGCTCATGACTTGCTTAAATTATTTGATAATTTAAGTGACCAATATAACCAAGAACCTAATGAGTCACACGCTTTGGATATGTAAAGAATGAGTAAAATGGCTTTGGATGGGATCCAAAAGTATGAGAGAATTATTTTAAGTCGGTTCGCGATAAGATCGCGGAGAAAAATCGCTCGGAGGGGTTGATGGGCCCGTGAGGGCCCACCTGCCAGGCAAGCCAACAAGGCTTGCTCAATAGGCCCAGGCGGGCTACTGTGCGCGCTGGCGCACAGCTACCCGCAGGTGGCACTTAAATGGCCTAAATGGCCATATAAACATATATTTAATATTCATAACTCCCTATTATCTCCTCTCTTAATTTTTGCTCTATGAAACTGATATCCTTTTGGATTTAAAAGACCTCAAATGATAGAAAATAAACAAGAAAAAATTATTGGGAGAAGAAAAATTAAAAGGTTAATTTTTCTCTCAAAGGAACACGCAACATTACTAGCATTTTGAGGTGTGATCAAGTCATCTCCCTAGTGGTTTCATTCTTTCTTCTTCATGTGGATATTGTTAGAGACAATCCTAGATTGGATTGTTGTGGTTTGCTACAACCCAAGAAGGTGAGAAGTTGAAGAAAATCAAGAAATTATAAAGGTATAAATTCAAAATTTTCTTTAGTTAAATTAGTTCTAATTGGCACATGTATAATCCTTTGATTCGAGTTTTGAAAAATTTTATTTTCCACTACATAATATGTATGTGATACATGCTCAAAACCCATCATCAGTATCAGAGCCTTTTTGTGCCCATTAAAATTAATTTTAATTTAAGGTGCAATTGGATTGCATGGTTTTGATGATTTTGGATCTTTCAATTTGTAAAATTGAAATTAATTTGTAAAATTCGTTTTATATATTTTTCTTTCTATGATATGATCATGGGATGATTAAGGATGATTATATTGATTGAAAAATGGTTTGAATATGATTCAAATAATTAATTTCAAATTTATTACAATATTGCTGAAAATTGCATTGTTGATGAACATGTGATGTTGTTTGGATTAATTGTTGGGGCTGTTCATATTTTTCTAATAATTTGATTATGGAAACATTATTTAGACATATTGAAAATGTGTTTAAGCCTCTAGAAGTGTCCAATAATTAATTAAAATTTATTTTAGTTAATTTTTCAAACAAACACCGAAATGGGTCTGTTAAGGGTACCCGGCATGGCTGTTTTGTTTGATTTTTTTGTATGTGAATATTTCATTTTCAGCACCTTAAAATAATTTTTATGTGAATAAAAATATGTTATCTTGATGTTAAATACATGCCAAAATTAATTTGCTTGAATTTAAATTTCGAAATTAATTCTAGATGGTAAATGGGTCGTTTTAAGCGTCTTATGTATTGGTTCGTTTGTCTTAATAATTTTGGCTTGTGCCAAAATTATTTTGATGGACTTGAGCTGATCTAAAAATGCTTAGAATGATGATTTGAAGTTCTGGAAATTTTGGAAATTTTTGGAAATTAATTTTGAATTAATTTAAGTTGAGCAAATGACATATCTAGTATGACTATAAATTGGCATATATGTTAAAATTAAATTTTTTAATTTTTGACACCATAATAATTTGATTTTAAAGTGAATTAAATTGGAATTAATTCTGGAAATATGGAATTTAACTTAATTTGATTAATTATTAAATTCCACATTAAAATGATATACAAAATTAATTAAGGAATAAAATCAATGGATAAAGTGGGTACCCGGTTTTGCTCACCCAATTTTGCATTCCCTCCCAAGCATTAAATTCATAGAATTAATATTTCATGGCAATCACCTTATGCATTAACTAATCAAACCAATGAATTAACTAATGTTCAATCCAATTTTTAGGTTAGATTAAAGATGATGTGTCTAATAATCAAACCCTATCATATTCATTCCTAATTCAATGATTGTTGGTCAATCAATCATTAAACTATAAATTAATTAAGTGCAATTAAATTGAAATGGAAATAATAAATTCAACAAAATAATGGGAGTTTATTACAAAATTGGGATTGCTAACCAAGCTCCCAAAAAGAAATTAGCCTAACATGAATACTAAACAAATCAATGTAATATTCATAGTCAAACAAATATTGCAGCAACAATTGAGAAGAAGAGAAAAATTGTGATGCTCCCTTAAATCTTCAAATCTGGAAATTGGAAGTTGGTGGTCTCCAATCCTTCAAGCCCAAATCAAAATAATCCTCAAGAGCAAAAGTAATTTCTTCCTCTAACAACTGATCTGTTGAAGAATGAAATTGCCCACCAAGAAGCCTCTTGTGTGTGCAGAAATTTGAAGAAGAAGATGAAGAGATTTAAAACCCTAGAACTCGTCTCCCACAAATCTCCAAGAAAAAGATGGATTAAATGACTAAAACTCTCGTTCTCCACTCTGCCTCCCTTCTTAGATATGTTATTTTCCTTTTATAGGAGTGAAAACCCCTAAAGGAGTTGATAAAAATCGGAATTGATAGCTATCCACGTGTTCTGCACTGTCAAGTCGTCGCGTTCACGTGATGGGCGTCGCGAGCTCGTGACAGACTGCACACAGCCTTCATCCTGTCATGACCACGCGATGGTCGTCACGATGTCGCGATGAACTTTTCTTCACACATGAATTTTCCTTGTTTACTCAACACCTTCAATGGACTCCATTGTCATCCAAAACACCTCCATAATTCAAATCAACATTAAAATATGTCATTCATGCTCTTTCCTCCGCCTAAAACCTAAAATTATGAAAAACACAATTAGATATCAAATTTATCTATAAATCACATAAAAATAAGAAAACTAAACAACTAAAAGCAATTATAAAACTATAACAAATATGAACACATCAGTGAGAATTGTAAGAGGTTTAAAGTTCAAATCTCTACACTATCATTTATTAATATTGGTGAGAATTTAATACATTTATAATGTATGCAAGAAAATAACTATCTCTAATGTGTAATTCATAGCCTATTGAATTTTCTAATAAACTAAAAAAGTTAGCAATTCTTGGTCATATTTAATTAGATTATCCTCAAGTCTTTTTTGAATTTAATTGTATCATATATTATCTATTAAGTCATCATTTTTAATTAATAAAATCTTATTATTTTTGAATGGTGATATTGAATTGATTTTTAGTTAATTATTTATTAAATATTTTTACTCTTTAAAGTATTGATTCTTTTTTAATTAGATATCTCGAGTTACTGGATTTATGAAACCATTTTTTATTTTTTGCTTATTAGAAATCTCAATAGGTCATGAATTATTTAATAGAAGATAATTATCTCTACCTTTAGAAAGAAAACACTTTACATCCTTATTGAACTTATACTTGACCCTAACTCAAATTATTGGACAGTTGAAACCCAAATTATTAATTTCTTATATAAGTAAAAAATGTGAGTAACTTTCTCTTTAAGAGATTTGGACACAAATTAGAATTGAAATGACAACTTTCATTTTCTCTCTCGGTGTTTTTATTCCTAAATATATAATTTCACCAACAATTTTTTCCCCAAATATCCTTTTCTGTGAATAAGAGTCCATATAGATACAATTATAAGAGTCCAAACAACAACAACCATTCCAGCGCAGAAAAAAACTCCACTTGATAGAAGGACCCTAATGATTAGGATGAGAATTAAGGGAAAAAAAAGTTTAAACTGAAAAACATTCAAAATTATTTTTTATATCTTTTCTTGATTTTCCCTAAATTTAGTTATAGGGGGATATTTAATCTGAGAATAGCTGATAATTGTTGCCTTGAACGAAAGTAATTTCGCAGACACAGCAATTTATTTTTGGTTCACTATTTTTGGTCATAATTATCATTTTACCAAATATAATATATAACAAAAATGAATTTTATAAAATAAAATATTCATGATATCCGTTTTTTATAAGGACGCGTTTTGTCTTAACGTGGACAGCTTGCTTTTGATCCAAGAAACCGCCCTGTTAATCACATATCATCGACGCCTTGTAAGTAGCTATGGCTATTTTTTGTTATAAGACATATCTCGCCTCCTATATTTGGTATGTTTTACCATTTTACTTTCTGCTTTTTTATTTATTTTGCCATTCGAATTTAAGTTTTGATTTATCTTACTTCTGGAAAGTTTATAAAAATATGTATGAGATCCCTAATGCTAATATGGTAAAGAAAAATATTTAACTTAATAAATGATATCATGTTAGCATTAATAGACCATATATTTGGTTTTATGAATTGAACAACTAAAAAAGAAATTCGAGTAGTAAAGTGATAAAAAAAAAAAAGTAGGTGCAAAATGGCAAAACATGTTGGGGTAAAATATGTATTATATCTTTTTTTTTCTCCTAAAATATTTAAAGCATCTCAACAATCCTCATAAATCACTCTCTATATATTATAAAAAAATTATACTTTCAATTTTAATTGGCTTAAACATAATATTTTAATAATACTCTCTACCTTTCTCATTGTCTAAATTGGGAGTATTTAGCGACAATTATTACAATATAAATGATAACTAACAAAAACTTTACATAATGAATACACATGTAACTCACATATAAAGGTGAACATATAATGAATATAGTAAATGTTGAATTTCTTTTAGCTTTTAAATATGCATAGAAAAATGTAAGAAATACAATGCAAATTATATAGTAATTATATATGTAATGAATATATAAATTACTTAAAAGTATGTAAAAAAACATATAATTCACATGTTATGAAATATACAATATATAAATGGTAAGCATATAACTCACGTATCGTGACATATAATATATATAAAAGGTAAACATATAATTTACATATCATGAATATAGTATATGTATAACCTAAATTTATAACTCACATATATAGAATATAGTATATATTGATTTTTTTTTATTTCTAAATATGCACAAAAAAATACAAGACACAAAGTGAACTATATGATACTTAAATATAATTATTATATGTATACTATATGTGTTAGTTATTTTCAAATTAAGATTGAATGGATTTAATTGTAGAAAATGAATTAGTTTAGATTTTAAAAATAGAAAAATTAAAATAGGTGCAATCTAAATTAGAAAGGAGGAAACATTGAAGGTTGAAGATTAAACATGCAAATAAATGAAGGATTATATTGAAATTCTACCATAAATAATATGAGAATTGGTGCACCTGCCTCCTTTATTCTTCATCTTTATATTATCCCACGGGTCCCACATCAAATGCCCCGTCAAGTCCACCTCTAAGTAGTCAAATATGTTCCCCTTTATTCTCTGCCACTAATATATCATCATCTCTTTTCTCGCTTTCTGAGTTTTCTTTTATTGCTATGGTATTTAGTTAACAAAGGACGGCGATTTAGCCATGGCCTCCTCCACCCAGGAAGAATTATTCTCTATTATTGCACGAGGAGGATGCATTTGGTTTAGACGCTGGAGATATTTGATAAATTTTTGAAATTTTAATATCTGAACATAAATATTTGATAATCGCAGCTGATAGCTGATAAAAAGATCAAATACTTGTAGAATAAAAAAATTATATTTTAAAGCTTTTCTGAAATTGCTGAATCTCTTTTTAATGAAATGACAAAATTAACCACTTGAAAATAAAATGCATCATGTGTGAAAAATTTATTAAAAAATACATAATTTCAAAATCAATTTATTCAAAATAAAATTATATTAATTAATTATATTTATAAATATAGTGAAATTTTTTTTGGTAGATAGTGAAAATTTTTATTAAATAATAACTATATTTTATTTTTTTACTTATATATAACATAAGATATATGTTTTAAAATAAATTATCACTATATTAGTAATTTTATATTCAAACAGTAATTATTCAATTAATTTTATTAAATATTAGTATCAATCAACTACTAACTAACGGCTACTAGCTATCAAATGCCCTATCAATCGCATTCGAGTGAATTTTATCGACTGTAGTTTAACTATGTAAATTGTAAAAATTCAGTATTTCAAAGATTATTTGTAATAAAAAATTACTTTAACTTTTATAACTAAAATAATATTTAAAAAACTGAATTGTTACTATTTGAATTGTTGGAGTACTATCCGTGAAATTCACACGTCGCATTCCTCCCTCCCTCCAATTTTGGGATGCCAAAACCGCATTTCGTGTCGGCGAGAGGCTCAGGTTTCGACTCAAAGATGGGTGTTACCATCATCAATATCGATCTTGAAGAGGAGCTTTCTCGCCCCATCCATTGCAAGAAGAGAGTCTTGCCGCTGTTGGATTTGGTCAAATACATCGGTGTCGCTGTTGATGGAGCTGAAAAAATGGGAGAGAAACACGGCAAAGGTGTGGAATTTGAAGGAAAAAAAAATTCCTATTTGAGGAAAATTTCTTAAAAAAAGAGGGAGTTTGGAGGAATTTTCTCTTTAATTTTGAGTAAAATGGGTTAACAAATATTCTTATTTTTATGTATTAATTTATCTATTTATATATTTTTACTGATATTTATTTATTAGTAATTAAGAAAATATATTTTAATGTATAATACTGATATTTTAGCAATAAATCCTATAAATATAAATGAAGTTCTTAGTGTATTGATTTTTATTTTATTTTATTTTTTTTTGAAAAAAGGATGTGTGGGAGTTATTTATATCAAGAATAGATTGAATAATATCCAAATGATCTCAAACTCAAATGCTGTTACTTGAAGGACTTTTAGGCCACGTGATGTGTTGCACAATCAATGCTATATATATATATATATTACTAGAAAATAACACTCAGAATAAAGTGAAGAAAAAGAAGAAAGCACAAACAGAAGCACTCAAAAAAAAAAAAAAAAAAATATATATATATATAGTGATGGATTCAAAAACTTTATACAGGTCCATATATATAATATAAATTTTAATGCATATAATAATAAAATAATAAAAAAATTATAACAATATTTAATGAGTTTTTATATTTTGAAAATAATACATAATTGCATCATTTCTAATACTATTAAATACATCATTTTTAATATATGTCATTAAATAATTATTCAATTGGCCACCACCCATTTTGTTTTGTAAATTTACTCTATCAATTTTATTACAGAAAATATTCATTCAACAGTTATAGCTACAGATAAAATTAATGTCAACTTCAACAACAAATATATATCAACTATTAAATGCTATGCTTATTTTACTCTTTATTATCCTCTTTAAAAGTTCTTATGTTATATTTAAATTAACAAACATTTTATCTCTACTTACATCTATAATATAATTTTTGAGTTAATTTTTAAACACAATAAGTTTAATTGTAAAAAAAACTTGTACACATAAAACTTAGTCATCTTCAAATACACTAAATGAATTATTCAGGCATAAGCATGCAACATAAAGAAGTAATTTTATATTTAAATTATTAAAATAATTATTAAGCTCTTAAATATACATATCAATTACTAAATAAAATAAATTAACTTTATAATAGTGTAATTTGTTATTCATGTGAATGTTTTTCATTTTTTTGGGTTAAAATTTTTTTAAACAAAAGCTCTTTTTTAACCAAAAATTACAAATTTTTAAAACTATTTTTTATCTTTAGTTTTTATTAATAAATTGGAAAAAAGTTTATTTATTATATTTTATTGGAGTCCAATTTATTTTTTTAATGGAGTGCACATGTAACAAATTGTACCTATTAGTATAATTCTTGGAAAACTTATGGGGTAATTGGACCCCAATATATATATAATCATACTCCTATCTTACTTAATTCAAATATTTTGGTCCTTATATGTTTCCATTTTTTGCGATTGAGCCCCTATATACTTTTGAATTTATTGATTTTTAACCTATATACTATTATTTTATTATCTGTTAAATCCTTTTTTTTAATGATTTTGCAAAAATATACTAATTTTGTCTTAAGAGTTGATATTTACCTTTTAAATGGTTTTACTTCGCAACTTTAAAAAATAACCCAACAAAAAAAAAAAAAAAAATCAAAAGCTTGCACCTCTTAAAGTTAATTCAGTAGGGAGACGTGAATAAAATCACTTTTTCAGAATTTCCCACTTTTTGGTTGGAAATAAATACATTACAAGAATATATTAAAATAATCTTCCACGGATGAGATAGAATGATAAATATATATATATTTTTTTTTTAACTAAAATTTTCAAGTTTTAATATTGAGCATAAAACATTTTTAAAATTTGAAAGGAGTACTTTATTTCTTTAGTGAGTCTATTCAGGATTAATTCAAATTAAATATTTAAGACCTAAAGAGTGGAATAGCAATGAAAAATAGCGATGAATTTGAATTCGTTGCTAATTAATGACGGATTTATGTTCGTTGGAAGTTTTAGTGACAATTTTTAGCTTTAGGGTCCAGGGACGCCGTAATTTTCTTGTAGTTATACGTTGTATAATTAACTCGAAACTTTCAAAAAAGGCGAAATTTTAATCATACAATTTTAATAAGCAATTAATAGGGTATTAACACCGTCATGTGTATTGAATTAAGCAAACACCAAATTTTTAGATAATCAAAGGCAATTGAAAATTAAAACTAAAATAGATAGCTCAATGTAGGGTGTGAAAACGGGTTGGCGAGTCCCATTCGTATTGTGTTGATCTATTCTGGTGATACGATTAATGTCAATAAAAATATGACTTATTTATTAATTGAATTGATATAAATATGACACGAAAATTAAATAAGTTACATGAACACAATACATGTAATATGTTTAACTTTCGTGTCATATTTAGGTTATAAAATCTGATACAAACATGATACAATTATATTTTTTTTGTATCATTTGACATGATATGATCTAATACGATTTAATTATACTTTTTTGAGTCATTTAATACGATATAATACGACCAACATGAATATTATTTTTTTAAATGACATTATTAATATTGATATTTTAATAAATTTATGCAGGTTATAAATGGGTTGAATCGAGTTGACACGACATGAAAAAGTTAAACGGATTGTAACGGATTCACATATGAACTGTGACATTATCCGATTTGAGTCGTATCATAAATAAATTGACTCGTTTATAATACGAATCTGTATATATCCAACACTAATCTATTAATTTTATATACTTGGCATGTCAGATTCACATGATGACCTATTTTAACATCTCTAAGGCCTCCATGTGAATTTTTGAGTATTAAAAAACATAAAATAAAAAAAAAAATGAATGGCTTATGCATGAAACTTACCACCACATGGCCCCCTCAAGTTGTGGTGGCCTCAACCAGCAATAAGAATATTGCCACCTTGTTAGGGAAGATGGAGGACCCACTTGCCTCCTCATCATGTAACATACATCGTCCGATCAACTATTATTTTGTTAATTTTATCCTTTTAGTTGGTTAAAAAAGAGATATGCACATATTTTAAAAAAATTTATAAATGAGTATTTGGTGCTCGTAAAAATAATTTTTTTGATTTAGTTGCAAAAATTAGACATTGGACCTATGAGCCGTATTCCTTATTAAATATGTGGCTGTGTTAGCAGTAGTAGAAGGACCTATTTGCTCTTTACTCTTTTTTTTTTTTCTTTTTTTAAATGGACCTACTTGTCTTTTAAAAATAGAGAATAGAGTTTTCATTCAGTTGGTTTGATTTAAAATTGAATATTTCCGGCTACACACTCACTAAAGGTGGTTGAAATTGATTTTGTAAGAAAAAATTGTTTTAGTTATTTATGTGGGATAAAAAAATAATTATTATTTTATAATAAATTATAAAAAGTATAGTAACCATCTATAATTTCATCACTGTTAATTCAGAGGGTGAATTACTAAGATAGTCTTATTATCTGAATTTTTATTTATAGAGTAATTTTATGGTACACTACGGAAGCCCTTTTATTTATAACATAAAAATTTTTTAAACTATAATTTTATAATACAAAACTACTCTGTGTCTAGGTCTGTTAACTTGAGTAATGGAATATTATGTGAGCAAAAAAAATTCCACCTATAAATTCTATCTATACAAAGTGGTCCCATAAAAAATCTTTCCATTCTATCATCGTTTTCCTTAACTTTCTTAACAAACAAACAACACCAAACAACTTTTTTTCAACTTTCCTTTATTTTCTCAATACCAAACTGAACAATAATAAGCGCCCCATCTGTCGACCTGCAGCAAAGAGGGAAATTGTTATTTGGTCTATCAAGGTTAATTTCATTTATGATCACTTAATTTTGGTATTATTACAATAAATTCATATAATTTTTTTATTCTATAAAAGTCACCTAATTGTGGTTTAGTTTCAGTAAAATCATTTTCTACAATTTTTTAACAGTTAACAATCAGAAAAGTCGTGTTGAAATACTAGTTAGCACATGAGACACGTCACGTCATTGTACAGGTCAAATAAAATGTCATTTTACAAGTCAAATAGAGATACGACATCCCAATTGGCACCATTTTTAATTTATCTTGTTAACGTGGATGGTAAGTTATAAGCTATATAGTGCTTTATTTAACTTGTACAGTGATGTGACATGTCTCATGTGCCAACAGAAATATTAGCAAAACTTTTTTCTAGTTATTGACTGCTGAAAAATTACCAAAAATAATATTATGGAAACTAAACTATAATTGGATGACTTTTATAGAATAAAAAAATGGCGTGACTTTACGGTAATAATACTAAAGTTAAGTGACCATTGATAAAATTAAGCTATCTATTCAAGAGTATTTGTTCCATCTGTGCCCATATCCAATTGGATCTATTTTTTGACGAATTTACATGAAAGACCAAAATTTAATTTTTCTTTTTAAACTTACAACCGCTTTCAATTTTTTTTTTCATTCTTAGCAGAATCTTTATACCCATTTTTTCAATTTTATCTTTTTCTCTTTCCTTTTTCATTCTGTGTTTTCTGTGAACATTTCTCAGCCATTTTCTTAAATGATGATTGTAATTTTGCCATTGGAGTTATGTTTCAATTCGTTCCATATCTTGACCGGCATCGAATGAGCTCTAATCATGCTTATGCATTTCCCAGCCTTCAACTCCCAAATATGAATTGTTTCATCGAACAAACCCGATGTGATGAGATTCAATTGCGGATTGAAATTCATACAAAAACGAAATCTGAGTGGGCTTTTAGGATTTTCAGACAATCAAATGGAGGTCAAGTGTCCCAAATGAGGAGAGGCTAGTCATTGGAGACAACGCATATATAATGGGAATATGATGACCAAGCCAAATCGAAAACACCATCAGAGTGGCCAATCAGTTGGTGGAGAAGGGAAAGAGTTGATTGTTCATGACCTTTCAACGATTTGAAAAGGTGATAAGGCTTGTAGTGATTAGAAGCAGAGGTGATATTTTCAAATTGCATGTGGTCTAATACGAGGATCAATGCCTTTTCAAAATTTAAGTTTTTATTTGATTTCTTTTTTGTTCTTCTTTTTATTTTTTGGTTGTAAATCGCTGAGGTATACTCAAAGTATCCAAAGGTATATCCGAAATATCTCTAAGGTATATGTAAGGTATTTTCAGGGAATTTCTTCTAGAGATTTCTCAAGAAATTTTCAAAATATATCCAAAATATTCCTAAGGTATACCCAAGATATTTCCATAGAATTCTCAAAGGTACATCGAAGGTATTCCTAATGTATTCCCGGTGAATTCCTTGAGAATTCTCAAGGTATACTTAAAGTATTCCCGAGATATTTCTAAGAGATTCTCAAGGTGGTATATCAAACTGCTTGTTTAAGAATTTGTGATATTTTGAAGTTTGATTCAATTCTCTTCTTTTTTTTCTTCTGTAATGATCAATTCTTCTTGTTTTGGTTTTTTATTTTTAATTGGTAAAAATAGAACCAAGATGTATCAAAGGTATACTGAAAATATATCACTTTGGCATATTTTAAAGTCATTTTGAGATTTAGGTACTGTTGTAATTTTAGAAAATTATTTTCGGTAAAATTGAAAAAAGTATCTATTTTTTTTATATTCTTATAAAATTCCCTTATTGGTTCAATATTTTGTCATTTTCAACATCAAGGTGTTGATGGAGGATCTCGTCTTTGCTAATGCTTTGTTTTTTTTCCCGTTTTAGGAGCTTTGGGTCAAATTTGTTTCAATAGAGAATAATTTGAGAAAAATAATGTTAGTTATTGGTAGAAGTTCATATGTTGATAGTTTTGATGCATTGGTTTTGATAAAAGTTGCTTGATGGTGGTACCTTTAAAGGAAACTGGAGGTGGTGAGTTGAGGGAAAGATGGTATTTCGGTAATTTAGATTAAAAGGGAAGATTGATTTTTTTTCTCTTTTACGCGGAATTTTTTTTTTTGCTTACGTGGAACGTCATGTCAGTATTTTGTTAACTCAAGTTAATGGATCCAGCGGAGAGAGTTTTGTATTATAAAATTACAGTTGAAATAGTTTTTTATTACAAATAAAAATTTAGATACTGAATCGTTACAAATTAGATAATTGAAGTACTGTATATATAAGTCTTCCGAATTCGGACGCAAGTTTTCATTTAGATCGATTCACTAATATCCTATATCCCATTACTGCTCCTAAAAGTTTAACATCATTTTGGAGACTTTTGTTCAATTTCGCCACCAACTCTGAGAAGATAATTCCTTTTCTACTTTTAATCTTATAATGTTTCTCGTTGTTAAAATTTTCCATCTAATTTATCATCTTCAGTTGATGTGAATACTCTGGATTTTTTCCCGAGTTTATGCTATCAATGGTGTGTATACCTCAGTACATTAATTTCTTTTTATATATTAAATAATATATCATAATGGACACGTATATATTTCACATTTATAAAAAATAAAATATTCAAGTTGTTAATTAAATTATGAATGTAATAGTTACATTATACTATGAAATATACAATTCATTGATTATCCACAGAAAATTTATTATCAAGATGTTGATAATAATAATAATAATAATAATAATAATAATATAAACATTTCTGGTAAAAAATAATTTTAAAAATGTTCACAATCGGAAAAGAACAGTGAATTGGACATTCATTGATTTTCTAGGTTATCACATGGTTTATTTTGAGAATGAATCTCATTCTCTATGATATAGTAATATTTGGATAAACCAATGAGTTCTTAAAAAGTTAAGTATACCAAACAATGACGCCTAATAATAACTGTATAAGTAGTGTTCGGCGTCAACAATTATTATTTTGGTCATAATATATGAGTCTTTTATAATTTGAAGTTTTTTGACTTGAGGTGTCAAGACTGTTCTTTCATAGGTGGCTGTGGAGGTGCTCTTGCCTTATACTAGGTTATCAACATTTGATAATCCAGCTTGCAATCACTACAATTAGTCATATCATGAGACATGTTATTAGTTTAACTAATAATATTGATTTTACATTGAATAAGTCATATTTCTTCTGGTCAGAAATTTATTTTATCAGAACCAAAATATCAACTCCATTATGATCTTATATGATGCTATAGGATAACGAGTCATACTATTAGTATATTTACCAATAGAATTTGGTGTACTGTGACCATAATCAATATCAATATCATAATGAAAGGACTTAATATTAAGATCTAGAAGTCAAACTAATATTCGATGTTTTATCAGTAATTAAAAGGATAATTCTAGAAGGATACTTAATGTGTTCGGATATATTAGGAATTCAGAAATAGTGTCCAATATAATATTAATGAGTTAATATTATACTTTCATTCTGATAAAATTATTGATCTTATTAGTCACTCAAATTAAATTATTTGGCTAGTCAATATTTATGATATGGAGATTAATTTAGTTGAGAGTTAAATTAGAAATAGTCACTTATATTATTTGAGTTAAAAATTAATATTGATTAATTTTAACTCTTTCTCCTATATAATTTTAATTAAAATGTTAATTAAAATTATTATTATTTAATTAAATTGTTAATTAAATTAACTACAATGATATATTAAAGTAATTATCATGATTAATGTGACATTGCTTCTTTCACCTTGCATTAAGCTATTAATGTGTTATTAATGAAATTTTATTACATTGCACATTAAGCTATTCATGCATTTTGCCTCTCTTGCAAATAAAAATAATACACTTTGCCTTACAATGAATTTGTCACCTTGCCTTCAATGAATCCTCTTGCTTATCTTATTGAATAAAAATAAAACTAAAATATATAGCTAAATATAGAGGGGACAAAAACGTGAGAGAAAAGAAAAAGGAAGGAAGAAAAGAAAAAGAAGTGAGAAGAAAGAAAAAAAAACAAAATTCTTCTTGTTCTCGAAAAGAAAAAAAAAAAGAGGAAGATAGTATAAAAATAAGAAAAATTTTGGTAATCATACATCTAAAACTAGTAAAAAAGTTTTATCAAATACAACTAAAATTTTTAGTTTTTTTGCTTGATTTATATATTTGGTGAACTCGGTTATAAATTGTTTATTCTAACATTTTATTTTTCCATTTTGTTGTAAAAATTATGAGATAATATTGATAAATGAATATTATTATTAAAAGTTACAAAATATGATTTGTAAAAATTATGAATAAATATTCAATGTTAACATGAAAAATATATTTGCATGTTATGCAAAATATGATTGCATGTTTCAGTCAAAATTTTTTTTTATTTTTGATCAAAATCTAAAACTTCATTCAATCCAAAATCGCTTCCTAACAGTTTATCCTATTCATTTTCACAAAATCAAACTTTTTTTGTAGCCCTTGCCGATGTTAGTTGAGGTGAGGAATGATCCCATTTTAGTGTAAATCACAATATATTTATCCATTTTATTAGTTACTCTTTATCCCTTCTTAATTATATATTTTGTGTGCAATATTATTATTAAATCCAAAAACAATGTCAAAAGTTAAGTGTTGAAATTAAAGAGGCAAATAGACATAACAAATATTTTCATTCTTAAAAGATGACTATATAACATTTATAACTAAATAATAAACAATATAAAATATAAATTAATTTTAAAAAAAAACTTAAAAAAAGTAATTTATATGTTTTACTCATGGTTTATATTAATCATTTTACGTCTAAATTTTTTAAGGACGGTTTTATCATATATATATATATATATATATATATTTTTTTTTTTCTCTTTTGCATCAAATGCTAATAAAATATAAATTGAATTCGTTGTCTAACAAGCAAGAAGAATTTGAAAATAAAAAAATGTATAACAAATATACAAATGGTGAGCTTGAGAAGCTGGTGGGTCATTGTGTCATCACCTAACTCAACTATATATGAATTACCACTCAAAATTAATCATCTATATCACTTTGTCCGTATAACCAATAAAAAATAAATGCTATTGACCTAAAAAGCTTTATGTCATCTATGATGTTTCAACTAAATAATATTAAGGCATATATAATGCTATGTAGTATATATATATATATATATATATATATATATACATTAAAATTTTTCATTTTTATTTTGATAGCTATTTAACTCTTTTTTAACCAAAAAAACAATGATAATAAATTATTCTCGGAATTGTCGATTAAATATATTATTGATAACCTCTTAAGATTTTAATAAATTACACTGAGAAATAAACTTTTAAAAATTTATGTTGCATCTTATATCGTTTGAGATAATTAATGCTCATTTATTTGATATTGTATGAACTTCAATCACAGCAGTGTAATATATCACTTGATTTTTCTATATTTAAAATATTTTTGTGTGAATTTTTTAGAATTTCATGTATATTCTAATGATCTTTTATTAGGTTCTAGAATTAGTGCTTGTTGCTAATTACTGTAATTACAAGACAACTAAAACATTCAATTCACAGTCTTCTTAATTGTTATCACAAATAATATTTTTTATCAAAGGACAGTAAGTGCACTCTAGTTTTTTAAAAGTTTGTTTCTATATGTCAAAATTAAAATCTCCAGAGGCTTTCAGTAATTTTCTCTCTTTCTCTCCCTATATATAATTTATTAATTAGAATAAATTTTCTATTTACACGTGTCAATAAAAATATAAGTAAATGTCAATATTAGGGGAAATGGAAATAAAAAGACTTTGTAAATAATAATAGTAATAATAATTTTTTCTTTTAACAAATGGTAGTCAACTAAGCTACACATCAAAGTGTAATTTGGGCTCTGCTTGGTATTCCATTTAGAAAAAGCATTTTAGAAAAAAAAAAAATTCATATTTAGTTTTTTTTTTTTGTTAAGTTTTAAAATTGTTTTTAAAGATAAGCAAATAAATATATAATTTTTATAGAAACAGATTTGAAAATAATATTTAATAAAAACTCAAAAAGAATCAATCATTTAAATAAGAAAATTTAAATTCATTTTTTTAACGATTAAGTGCAATTATAAACACCCCTTAGAGGTGTTTTGATATTGCAACAAAAAATTTCCTTTGCTATTTATTTTACTATGTTAAAAAGGATTTTATAGATATAAAATAGGAGTGCAAATCAAAATAGAAGTATATGAATGAGCTCATTGATAAAAGAATGAAAAGCACAAGAGCTAAATGTAATAATACACAAAATATGAAAAATAATATATATATATATATATGTATATGTAAAATTTTGATTACGTTATGTAGCAAAATATGAAGCAATAATCTTTTTTCCAAAGTAGCACAAAAGGCAGTATGATTCAATGTAAATTAGCTTACAACTGAGAAAAATCACAGGAATTATAGAGGATATTTTACTATTTATATCGATACTTTTACTAATAATGGGATGATATTAAAAATTTTATAATTATACTGTCGGACACGAATTTAAATTACTGATTTAAATTGAAAAAAAATATACAATTACAATTAATTGGTGATCCTAGTCGTATGCATAATTCAATAAAAATGATATCTCGCTTACCTATATTCTTCCATCCCGACATTGAACTAATTCATAAATATGAATCGGCTGATGACAAGTTAGCCTTAGTTGGTTTTGCCGGAGAGGTTGTTGGGACTTAGGAAGGTGTTGGATGGTCACCAAACTACATATTGTCATCTTGATATGCCCGTATGATTATTTGCTTCCTAATCTAATGATTTTCTATTTTCTTTATATTTTTTTTTTCTTGTTTCAACCCAATTTCTAAAATAATTCAATAAACCCACACCACAGGATTCAACTTTCGCTCTTTTAGCTAATCCAAAATAACAATAATTTGTAAATCTTAATGCATATTTCGTTCTCTCTCTCTCTCTCTCACATTAGCTTGCAATGATTCTTGATTTCATAACCCAATAATAAGAAACACAAAAATTAGTTATCCCACAAGCTTCTTTGGTTGGTAGTCTGTGTCTTCTATCTTTCTTCTCTTGATTTTGATTTTGTTATGAGGAATTCAACTTGGTCTAAATTATTCAAAGATTGTACCTTTGTGGGTTCTATTTGTCCGCTTCAACCTTGGCAGCCAGAATCTCTTCTTCTTCTTTCTCTATAAATCAATTTATCACTTCCCCTTTTAATAATTCTATCAATTTTAACCAATCCCATGTATTTTTCTAATCTGAATGTATTAAACTAATCACCATTTTCACCTATACACACAGATATGGTTAATGGTTTGGTTTATATACACATGGCCTGTGCCCTTTAGTCCATTTCTCATCTCTCTCTCTCTCTCTGTACCTCTCAACCTCTTTTGAGAAATTCTTTCCCACCCTTGAAGCAAGGCAGCTTTCACTTTTTTATATTCTCTCTTTTTCTGGTCTCTGGGTTTTCTATGCTCTCTTTGAGATCTGCTTTCAAAAATGGGTTTTTTAGAAGAGAGTTGCACAAACTCAAGGGAGCCTCCTAATAGCGCAACAGCTACTCTTTGCACTAGTTGTTCTTCCATGGCCTCAGATCTCTACGGCGACCATAATGAGTTCAAGATGAAAAACCTTCTGACAAAGATGGTTTGGCAGCTTGGGTCTGCCTGTTTTCTCCCTAATGAGAGCAACAAAAACAAAATTGTGAAGAATGCAAATTTTGAGCACAAGGCATGGTTACTGGCAGAGTCTGGTGGGTGCGGTGGTGCAGAGCTAACAAATGCTGATCCACAATCAGTTCACTCTTCTTTCAGGTTCAGTTTCTGCTCTCAGGTGGAGCTTGAATCAATGAACATGAACTCTTCAGCTTCTGCTACAGTTTTGATGGTGAATTTGGATAATGGGTTGAATGAGACTAGAGCTGAAGAGCTCAAATGGAGGAGAATCCAATCTCTAGAGAGGAGTATCTCCCCTGTGGCAAATTCTTTGGTCAGATTTAGTTATAGTGAAATTCTTGCTGCTACCTGTAATTTCTCTAAAGGTACTAAATTGCTCCAATTTTCAAAATTTTTCCAGTTTTAAATTTAAAATTGG
Source organism: Balakata baccata (assembly GCA_949630135.1). NCBI lineage: Eukaryota > Viridiplantae > Streptophyta > Magnoliopsida > Malpighiales > Euphorbiaceae > Balakata > Balakata baccata. Next base: position 14,318 of record CATIWF010019951.1, on the reverse strand, counting down.
TATCTTGCTTGAGTTTTTGAATCATTTTGTTTGAAATTGATAGGTAGAGTTTTGGGAAGAGGAGCTTTGAGCTTTGTCTTTAGGGGTAGAGTTGGATTCTTGAGGACTGCTGTGGCTATTAAGAGATTAGACAAGGAGGACAAGGAGTCCTCAAAGGCCTTTTGTAGAGAATTGATGATTGCAAGCTCGCTTCACAATCCTAACATTGTGCCACTTGTGGGTTTTTGTATTGATCCAGAGGAGGGTTTGTTTTTGGTGTACAAGTATGTCTCTGGTGGGAGCTTAGAGCGCCATTTGCATGGTAGTCTTTCTTGTTTTTTGATTACTCATGTCAAAATTTGAATTGATTTTGATGACTTTGATTTACGGGCTTACTCATTTGCAGAAAAGAAGAGAGGAGTAAAGGGTGGTTCTGGACTTCGTTGGTCAGTAAGGTATAAAGTGGCACTCGGAATTGCACAGGCAATTGCATATTTGCACTATGGAACTGAAAGATGTGTTGTTCATAGAGACATTAAACCTTCAAATATACTCCTTTCTTCCAAGAAAGTACCCAAAGTAAGTGATTTTGTTCTTTAAGGGTTACATTCATTGAAGAGCATTAATTAAAAACAATGATTCAACTATTGTGTTCATGTTATTGTGATTGATCTATAATGATGTAGATGTTTAATGTTTACAGTTGTGTGATTTTGGATTGGCTACTTGGACCTCTGCACCCTCGGTACCTTTCCTTTGCAAAACTGTTAAGGGAACATTTGGGTAAGATTTCAGGATACTTTTAAGAAATGAAAACATATTTCGATTTTTAGTTGTTCAGCTACAATTTCTATTCATTATGATTGTTGATATGAAATTAAATCTACAGTTACCTGGCTCCTGAGTACTTCCAGCATGGGAAAGTATCCGATAAGACTGATGTTTATGCTTTTGGGGTGGTCCTTTTAGAACTGATAACAGGAAGGAAACCAATTGAAGCAAGAAGGCCTCCAGGGGAAGAGAATTTGGTCGTATGGGTAGGTCATTGGATTCGTTTCTCTTACTTTCCATGATTCAGTCCCTTTGATTTTGTAATGCTTGAATTAATTGTTCTTATAAGTTATAAGTATTTTTTTTTTCTTTGATTACATCTTTGATTCCCAGAATTGTGAATTACATTTTGATTTTTGATAGCTTGATTCTGTGAACTGTTGAGCTTGAAATGGTGCAGAACATGATAAGTATTTTCAAATTGTTCTTCTTTTCAGCATACGATGTTATTATTTATGGCTTTACCATTTGAGTTCCTATGCTAGACTTGTATTTTGGTGTTCTAATATTCAATTTGTGAGATTTCTGGATAAAGCTGAAGCAATAAATGTTATTCTAGTTCGCCTGATGTTCTGCTGAAATTTATCTAATTTGTTGTTCTTTATTTATTAAGGAATGAGTTGTTTTTGCTTTTTAAAGTTTTTAGTTCCATCATTTCCAAATTTCATACAGGTCTCGCCCCCAAGTCGTGCCCAGAAGCCTAGAACGGTGAAGTCTCATTTTTCAGATGTTTTTGCTACAGAAACCAGATCATTTTTAGTAGAACTTGGATGCATTTGATGGAAAGTCTTCATTTTGACATAAGAAAATAAGAATTTTTTTTATAGCTGCAAACTTTAAGACTATTCATATATGAATTGCCAATTTTCTCAACTGTCAAACAAAATTACATGTGTGTTTATCATTTACCATCAAATAATTTCTGTGCTACAAGAGGTAGAATGGATATTTGGACTAGGCTGTGATGGATCGCCGCGATCCTGCTACTATCTTATATGCTAATTTGTTATCAACATGATGGCTAGTTCTGCATGACATGGTTGTGATATAAGACAGAATTAACCATCCACTCTTTTGCAGGCTAAACCTCTTTTACAGAAGGGAAAAGGAGCGATTGAAGAGTTGCTTGATCCCCGGGTTAAATGCACTTTCAGAAACACAAGTCAAATTACTCAGATGATTCAAGCAGCTACTGCCTGTGTGTGTAATGAGGAATCCAGACGGCCAGGCATCAATGAAATCATCTCTATACTTAGAGGTAAAGAAGAGCCAGTTCACTCCAATAAGAAGAAATCCAATTTTTCTGGGATTATAGATTGCTACCCTCAATTACAACAGACAAAAAGTGAGATGAGAAGTCATTTAGCTTTGGCAATGCTAGGAGTTTCAGAGTTCGAAGATGATCACGATCATCTATATTGTCGCTGACTTTAGGTTCACTCAAACTCTCTGATTTTTTGTTTCACTGTTTTTCTTAGTTTGTTGCTTGCTTGCAGAGGAGTGCTAGGAATCAGAATCAAAAAGAAAAAAAAGAGTGTTCAAACTGTATATAGGAAAAGGAGTTCTCTGAGAAAATTGTGTATATAGATTCCATTTGCCTGCCCATGTCTTGGGGTGGGAAGTGCATCAGATTTTTCTTTCCAAATTTAGGCTTTTTGTTTGGATTGGAATTCCTCGAGTTCAGTTAGATTATATTTATTTAATTTCCATCATTCTTTATTTTAGGGAATTTCGCAGAAATGCCCAAAAATGGGTATCTATTTGCATTTTTACTGGTGCTCAAAATTTTTTTTAATTTTACCGAAAACAATTTTCTAAAATTGCAACAGTATATAAATATGAAAATCACTCTAAAATATATCCAGACGGTATATTTTCAATATACCTTCTGTATATTTTATGGATATTTTGGTTTAATTTTCACCAAAAAAATAACAAAAGAACACGAACAACTAAATCATTAAAGAAAAACAATAATAATAAAATTCAATTAAAATTCATAACATCACAAAAATATCAAACAAACAGTTTGGTATACCATTCAAAATACCTTAACGATATCTTAGAAATTTTTTATGAATATTTCAGGAATATTTTGGGTATACGTTGAGAATTTTCAAGAAATCTCTTAGGAGGAATTCTTTGGGAATATCTTGGATATTCCTTAGGATACTTTGGATATATTTTTGGGAATTCCATGAAAATATCTCGGGTATATATTGAAAATTCCTTGAGAATTTCATTCCTTTGGAATACCTTGAGTATATTTTAGAGATTTTTTTGGTATACTTTTTAGAATTCCATAGGAATATCTCGGGTATACTTTAAACATACTTTGAGTATATTTTAAAATTTTCTTGAGAATTCTCTGGAAAAAATTCTCTTAGAATACCTTGGGCATACTTCGGTATACATTTGAGAATTCTATGAAAATATTTCCGGTATATCTCGGAGATATTTTAGTGATTTTATAAAAAAAATAAAAAATAAATTAAACAACATAGCAGCAAAACTCAAAAAATGTAAATAAACAATCTCAATATTAAAATTTCCTTTTAGAGTAACCAGACAAATCTTAGGACAAAAGCCAAATCTCAAAAATAACTTTAGCATCATTATGAACTTCAGTGATATTTTTTTTTTATTTAAAGAAGCAGAAGGGAGGGAAGACAGGAGGGCAACAAGATTGGAAACAAGAATGTTGTTGGATTTGTGGCAAATGGAGTGGAAACGAAATCGGAGAAAGAATTGAAGAACCTACAGTGATGGATCTTTGGAAAAGATGAAGAAGATGAATAATTCGGTAAAAATGAAAAATTTCGGTACTTATAAAAATAAGAAAAATTGTAGAAAAATATGAAAAAAAATGTGAATTTCGGTAAAAGATGAAATTTTTTTACAAGAAGTCTTGAACCTAAGAGTTTTTAGAAAAGAACTAAGCCCCTGTGCCACTCGGGCATGTACCCCCAGCAATTTCCATCATTCTTTATTAGTAAATGGTTAAGATAAAATGTTGAGATAATTTAGACATGTGTTTCAATTTGGTACCAATATATTTTTTTAATATCATTTTGGTATCAAACTTTTCAATTTTCATTTCTTAATATGGTACCTAAATAATTTCCAATGAAAATGTATTGGCGTAATCAGATTACCTAATATATCAGTTGCCATATCTTTCAAAGCTCTCAAAATTTTAGGAATTTAGAGTATTTTGGTCACTAAATGATGACGTGATATGTATCTATGAGTTGGCTGTTGACATGTAAATCTAGCACTTCGGCACCACATGAACACATTTAATTGGAAATTGCTTTGATATTATACTTTGAAACTAAAATTGAAAGGTCCTAGGCCAAGCCACGGGGCCGGGTTGGCTAGTAGAACCAGCTTGGTCAAATTCGAACCGGATCGATTAAGGCCAGTTCTTGGCCCAGCTCGAACTGCAGCTCGATAGAGGAAGGGTTCGCTCCGACTATCTAGACTCTTTAAGAAATTGGAGATTTACGGTTCTGAAACGGTTGAAAAATAAAAAATTAAAAAAAATTAATTTTAATATATATATATATATATTAATTCATATATACTAATCCAAGAAAAATGAACTCATTGTAAGTAGTATGGTATGTGCCACATAAGTAACTCTAAAAAATGAGTGCTCTCTTGTTTTATAAAGAAAGAGAGCACAACTTTTTTTAAGTAAAGAGATGTGAGATAAATACATCACTTACATACATGTTTAAAAAAGAGTTGTGCTTTCCTTTCTCATAAAAGGAGAGACCACTCCATTTAGAATCACTCATGTGGTATATAGCATGCCACTTAATACGAATTCTTTTTTTTTTGGGCTTATATATATATATATATATAATTTAGATTCAAATTTTTTTAAAAAAATTTGAACCGATTGGTTCCGAGCTAGCCCCAAACTGCTTTTTGGGCGGTTTCGGGCCAATTCAAATTTTTTTCAGACTGTAAAGTCGCAGTTGCAAATTAGAACCACCGGTTCATGATCTGTGACCATACCTAAAAGGTGCAGTACTAAAATGGTAAATATATATATATCAAATTTTTTTTCAGACTGTAAAGTCGCAGTTGCAAATCAGAACCACCGGTTCATGACCTGTGACCATACCTAAAAGGTGCAGTACTAAAATGGTATATATATATATATATATATATATATATATATATATATATATATATATATATATATATATATATATATATATATATATATATGTTTCTATCAAATTGAAACACATGCATAACTTTTAGTACTAATAAAGCATTTTACCCTAAGATACTACAACTCAAGAGGAAATTATTTGCTTTTCTAGAATCAATGTCTCATCTGGTCACAAAACCAATCCTTAGTTACAAACGTCAAAATCAAGAATACTATTGAGAAACATAAGTTGTTACAGTTTAAGTCCCAAGATCAAAACCATTTGGATCCATGAACTCATTTAAAAAATTTGAAATAAAATCAACGCTCTATTAACTGTGAAGAAGAATTTATATGTAAGTAAGAATGAGATTAAAAAATCTTGGCAACATCCTTGATTAGACCTTCATTAGCAATGGCAAAATCAGTAAACTCCTGGAAGGATATGAAGCCATCACCATCAGTATCAATCTCATCCATCATCCGCTTAATCTCTTCGGAGGTGACCGAGCCGAGATTCTTCAGGCAATCTCCGAGCTCCGATGAGGAGATTTTCCCGTCTCCATTCAAGTCGAAACGCTTGAAAATGTGCTCCCGTTCCACGGCATTAGCATCTGCCATTGTTTTCAAAGCAAACTAAGTGATTTGAGACAATAATGAAAGAGATTTGAGAGAATGTATATATAAAAAGATTGGTTTTTAAAGAGCGAGTAAGTTTGTGCTTAAGGCCAGCCTTTCAGCTCGGAGTCATTGGTGGAGGAATGGATCACCTGAAAATTCTCATAAACTATTTTTGGTCTCTAATTCTGTTAGTTGAATTCAACAAATCTTTGCCTGAAATTATTCATTTAAGTTTGACACATTTTGGCAAAACAAGTGAAGAGTTTAAGGTTATGATAATGAACTTTCAATAATAATAATAATAATAATAATAATAATAATTATTATTATTATTAACTTTCTACTTTGTTTACACCTGATGAATTTTATATATTATTATTCAATGTTATTTACAAATATTCAGGTGCGATTTAATTATAAATTTTTTAAAGCTATTATATATATATATAGATCACACTATTTTTAACAAATGGATCTCAATAAAATTTAAGGTACAATATAATGACATGAACTTGGTTATTTTTAATAAATGAACCCCAATAAAATAAAATAAAATAAAAAACTTTTTTAACTTAGAAAAACTATTGATAAAAAAAATAAAAAAATCCTGATTATATAAAATTAATTTAAAATTATTTTTGAAATTTTTAGTTAAAAAAAAAAAAAAAATCTTAAGCAAACTCACGCCCATTCCCATTAATCACCATTTAGAAGAATCTCTAGCATCTGAACGTCTCCACGTTACAGATCACATGTTGCGGTTCCATTCTTCTGATGAAAGGTTTGTTGATTTGGACGGAATTGTATAGCTTTCAAAGATAATGGTGGAGACTAAAAAACATAACATTTATCGGTTGATATATTAATTAAGTTGACATTAATCTTACTCGTAGTTACAATAACTGTGGAGTGATAATTTCCGTAATAAAATTAATAAAAGTTGTTTTAGAAACAAAATGAGTGATAAATCATTGAATGATTGTTCAGTGACCGACATATATTAAAAATGATATATTTAATAGTGCTAATAATAATTCAATAATATATTATTTTCAAAAAATAAAAATTCGTTGAGGGTTGTTTTACCGGATTTTTTTTTGTTATTTTATTATTGTATATATATTTTTATAATTAAAATTTATACTATATATAAATGACCCTACTATATAAAAGTTATGAATATACAGTGGAAAAATTTATTGAAGAAATTTTGATGAGATGATATTCTGAATAAATATAGTATTTAATAATTACTAAAAGAGTGTTTAAAATTACTGTTGAGGGTCCTAAAATATATTTTGAATTTTTTTTTATTTAATTGACTGTTTTTTTTATTTTTTATAAATTTTTTTTTTCAAATCTGCTTTTAAAAAAAAATCTATTTACTTGCTTCTACCAAAAACAGTTTTAAAAAATAAAAAAAAGTTAAAAATACAAATTTTTTCTGAAAAACTCTTATTCCGAACGACATAACAAACAGAGGGTAAATTTATTAAATGGTAGCTTAAAATTTCAAAAAAGAATTGTTTAAAAAGGGAAGATTAAATATTCTTCACTTTCTCCGTCACCTGGAGTACATACAATTTAATTGATAATTGGATACTTGTATTAGGGATGCAACATTTTTCACCAATAAAAATTATTGAATACATATATTAAAGTCACTGCAGCACTGTCTTATAATCTAGTTTGACAAAAAAAAAAAAATTAATTTCACTAATAATTTGTATTTCATAAATTAACTTATTTAGAAAAAAGCTAGTAGAATTTGCATCTAAAAAACAACGAGTAGCTTATTATTTTTTCTCTTTATATCTTTATTTTTTCTGTAAAATGACATATTGTCATAATAATATAATTATTAAATTATATATAATATAATTACTAAATCATTTAATAATAATAATAATAATAATAATAATAATAATATGTTAAATGATAAAGGTAGACTTGTTTATTATATTGAGATGAAATATTAATATAATTTTTATAATATATATTATATAATTAATTTATATTATGTTTTAAATATATTTTTATATATTATTTTTCATTAATATAAATATATCATTTTATATTATTTTATATTTTTTAAATAAATTTACCAAATATTTTTAATTAAATCAATTATATTATCAGTTAATATATTTTCAGCTACTAGATTATTAGTTTAAAACTAAATTATCAATTCACAACTAATTTTATCAAACAGAACCTATATTTTTTACCAAAAACACAGTTACTTTGCAAAGGATATGTAGTTGTAGTGGTATAGAGGCATAACTTCTTTTTAATATGTCTCAGGTTCAAGACCTCATATAAATAATTAAAAAAAACAGTAAATTTAATTGCACTTCCTAAAAAATACAACTTTTTATTTTCTAATAACTTTATGCCATTTCCAATCCAAAACTACAATTATAAAGCAATTTTACATTAAAATTATTTTATTTCAGCACCAAATATTATTTTATATCCAACTCATTGACTCCAAATATTACACCAAAAAGAATATTCTTTAGAATATTTTATTTTCTTTCTTCTAATTTAATTATCAATATTGACATTAACTTTCTTCCTATAATTAATATCCATAATTATTTTTTAATTTCAAATTAAATATTTAATAGTTATTAATTTAATAAAGGATTTTTCTGTAGTACGCTAGCGTATCGGTACGCCAGCGTATCAACAGTTGGATTGACATGCACTTTATTGAAGTCGTTCATTAATTTACAATTTCAACCGTTAGATTAGTATCTTGTAATCTGAACCATTCATACCAAAACGCCAGATATATCATAGAATGAACCTTTAATAAAATAATTATTTTATTAATTTGATAAAATATATTTTTATCATATAATTTACTTAGAAAATAAAAAATTATTTTATTATGTAATTTAATGAAACATTAAAATTAATTTATTATATAATTTAATTAGACATTAAAATTAATATAAAATACCATAAACCATTTCAATTAAGCACAAAAATATGAAATTTAATATATTAAAATACATATTACAATATATTAATAATTTATTAGTTAAAACAAAATATATATAATTGATTATTATCTTATGAAAAATTAAAAATAATGTGGGCTTCTCTTCAAGTGCTATGAATAGAAACATATAAATAACTGTTTTTTTCCAAAAGTATATTTTGAAAATAAAAAGTTATAAAAATAAAATAAAAAATAGATTAAGTCATATATTGTTTCTTGTATTTATCCATTTTTACCATTTCGTCTTCTAAAATATTTTTTTATCTAATTTTTCTCGTGAATTTAATTTTTGGTTTATATTGCTTTATTGTATTTTAGAAAGATGTAGCTTTCGGCTTCTAAATGCTAACATATTACTATGCTATATTACCATTATTGTCATGCTAAACATTATTATCATGTCAATATTAAAAGCAATATATTACATATTTCTAAAATACAAAAAAATAATATGGACCAAAACCTGAATTTATAGGACAAACTGAAGAAAAAAATATTTTAAAAGACCAAGTAACAAAAGTGGACAAATAAAGAAAGTACCTTATACCTAAAAATTCAATCAATTAAATTTAAATTTTTTTTTCTAAACTTGTTTTTTTAATAGCTAATAGTAATTCTAAACACTTTATAACTCCCAATTTTCTTATCAATCTATTGTCTAACCTTTTATTACAAAAAAAAAAATGCAAAATTCTTATCTTTTTAAAATTTTTCTTGGTGAGGAGGTGAGGTTAATTTTCCATTCATAAATTAAATTTGACCTGGAATATATGAAGAGATAAAAAATCAAGAAAATAGCTGAAAATATGTTTGAATAGATCTATCTACCAAAATGATGACTATATATTTATTTATGAGTTCAGTTGATGGCCAAGTGGAATTAATTACATTCAATATATTATGGAGAACAACATATAACAGCATGAGCTAGCAATAAATGTTAATTGCTTAGGCAAATCAGATTATATGCTACTGCTAGCATTATTGCCAATCCAAAGAATTGGCATAAAACTGGGATTGTAAAGCTTTTGAAGATACTCTATGCTACAGATTTGAGGATGGCATTCAGGACATCTTCTCGAGTTGGCAAAGCTGGAATTGCACCTCTTTCCGTCACAGTCAACGCACCGCAAGCATTAGCAAATGCAAGCGCGTCTCTTAGTCGGTCCTCATTCTGCAAGATTGAATCGGATACGGTTAGACACTTGATACAGTACGTACTCATCTATTGGCAAGGAGATATGAAAATTCGAGATACGTAGAGAAAAAATTCCACATATATTAGCAGACAATGATCATAGGAAAAGAAAAATATTTCCGAGCTAGAAACTTGATTTTGCAAAACTTCAGAGTGATGCCAATAACAAAATAATGGATAGAGATATACACAAAATGACCATTATGCAACAGATATTTCACTGATTATGATAAGATACTAGATATTCATGAATAAGCATGCAGACACCTTAAAAGTGACCATAAATGACCTTGTTGTCCTAAGGGCATTACCTTAAGCAAGGAGAGATCGACAGCTAGCTGTGATAATATTCCAGCTACAAAGGCATCGCCTGCACCTGTGGTGTCGACAGCATCTACTTGTAAACCATTCACTCTCCCGCTGAACTCCTGTCAATTTTAGACATAGACTTATCAAAAACTGAATCACATGCAAAAAGAAACCTTCCTTGTGGTATATAAGTCACAACAAGCTTAACTTTCTTACAACCTACATTAATTTTTTTTTTTTCCACAAATCTTCCAGATTTGTCGAGTAACCTTGACATAGATGTGAACACAAGAGAGTTCTCCACATTGCAATTTGATGGTAGTGTTTATGAGAGAACACCCATCTTTGCATTTTTATCAAAACTCATTTTATTCTCTCATTGTCGAAATATTGACCATTTGTTGAAACAAACTTATAACATCTTCCAGCAATTTTCACATTATTTAGTAACATAAGAGTTAATGCCTGTCCTTTCAGAAAAAAAAAAAAAAAGATTTAGTGTCTGAAAATTAATTTAGTAATTCAATCACTATAATTATCATCCCACTAAGCAAAAGAATGTTCAGTGTCAGGCAAGGGTGTGCCATAAAAATCTCTCCTATCTCTCTTGCTTACAAAAGAATCCATCATATTTTACATTTTTTACTCTACTTGTGAGTACCACAAACAGTTTTTAGTTATAAGCTAACAGCACATAACTCACCTTGGTGTAATACCTGCAACCATCAGCACCCTCAGTCACAAGAAGCAATTGAAGATTTGGATGGAAAAATTTATGAACAACAGCATCATCATATGGATCTTCTCCTTTAGTCAAGAAAGATATCTCTTCTTCACTTATCTGAATGACAAAATTTAACAGCAATCGTTAGAATTTGGCAAGGAAAGTGATAAATACTAAGACAGAAGTTCTTGATCTCTGGTAGAGGAATTATTACCTTGATAAGGTCAGCAAGTTCCCAAATGCTCAGAATGCCTTCCCTGGCACTATCAGCAGAAGACCATATTGGAAGCCTCAGGTTAGGATCATAGGACAGGAGAACACCGGCATCCTTTGCAGCTCTTGCTGCTGCAATGTGTGCTGACTTGCATGGCTCAGTTATAAGACTTATAGAGCCATAATGAAAGATTTTTGCCTGAGGTGGGACAGAAAAGACAAAAAATAAATTTAACATGAGCTGAGATTTTGCTCCACCAAGGGTGATGCAAATATAAAGTTCGATAAGAAAACCTAGAATGACCGAAGAAATCAACAAGGAAAAGATTCAAAGAATAAGATCATTGCCTTCCTATTGGCGTCTGCAGTTCTGCTATGTTTCAAGTTGGTGATTGTTCTTTATTATTTTTTGCATTTAAATTTAATACAAATAATAATAATTAAAAAAATCATTAAAATCAATGAAGATGGTCAAACAACCTAAAAAATGTAAAAGTAAAAGAAATCTAGGACCATCATATAAACGGTGATGTATCGTCAAATAAAGGAAAGAGTTGAAGAATTAGAATCAGTTTCCCAAACATTGGTGTACAAATATAAAATTATTTCAAACAACCAAGTGAAATAGAATAAGAAACTATGGTGGTATCATATGTCAAAAACTGAATTCCTATTATAGTTTGAAAATTTTTAGACATTTCCCGAATATTTCTGTGATATAAGTATTCAAGTAGATCCAGCCTATGATGCTTAAAGAGGGTGAACCAAAGATATCTGAGAATTTACATCTATCATGATTCATTTACAAAGGCTTATAGAAGTGAGATCTGTGGACTGCTCAACAGATAAAACAGTTGCCTAATCCTGGTACTGGACACAAAATACATTAAAGAATTTGTATTGGTGGTTCAGTGAGCTGAAGGTTGTGTCCTTGCTGCATGCTGTGCATCATGTGATTGAACTATATTAAACTAAGAGGAGAAGACAACAATCAAATAACTTATTATAAAATAATAGCTACTTTTTGCTATTTTCTTCATATAATGATCCTTTCCTTTTATTCTGCTCTTTATTAACTATAAATAAATAAATAAAACTTGACAAACCTTCTTAATCAGATCAAAATCAAGTTCATCTTCCTGAAGCAACATATCAGCACTAGGATTGCGGTAAAACATGAATTCACGTTCCCCATCACTCCTGAGAGTAACAAAAGCTAAAGCAGTTCTTGCACCAGGATCAAAACGCATTCCTTCATTGTTCACGTTATTCTCCTTCAAATTATCAGCTAGCATGTACCCAAATTCATCTTCACCAACCTGAGAATGTTGCAGAAAAGATTTTGAACTGTAAAACTATACCAAAAATAATTGTTTTTCTTTTCTTATTGTTGTTCTTAATGCTATCATATTTTTCCCTTTCTTTGAGGGTGTGGGGACAAACAGGAGTAGTACATTCCATAAGTTAATAATGGATAAATTCAAGAGGGAGAATATCATGCAAAATTGATGAACTACTGAATTTTTGGATAAAGAAAATTAGTTTATATGCAGAACAAAGGACAAGTTTGCCTAATAAACACACTTAAGCTGCAGCCATAAAGGAATCCAGTATTATCTTACCTTTCAAGTGGTGACAGGCAGCCTTTTAAACAATCATATGTTAATAGTTAGATAGATTATCTATGAATTCTCAGAATCATTTAAATCACTGAACTGATGAGTCATGCAAACTCAATAACCATCAGAAATCAGCTGGGCAACTCTAAAATTGATTTAAAGCATATAAGTAACAAGATATCATGTTAGCAGCAGTGTAGAATCATCTTGTATATCATGGAATTGCACCAACAATTACAAGGATTACCTACCCCTGATATCGTTATTGCTAAAAGTGGAGCTTCAATGGACACAGAAATGTACACACGCATAGCAATAAACAAGTGTCATGGTGCTTATTCACTGTAGATATGGTACATATTATGTTCCTTCTGAAGCAGTGGTGGACCTAGCAGTTCAACTTAGGGGGGACTAGGGGAATAATCGAGTTGAGTCGATATAGTGCCAAGTTCGAGCTCGACTCGATTAAAAAAATTCGAAGCTCGAACTTGACTCGAACTCGATCGAGTTTTTTTTCACTTATTCGAAACTCAACTTGAAAACATTTGAGTTACTTGAACTCGATACGATAAAGTTTGAATCAACTAAAAAATTTAAGAAATATTGTACTCGGCTCGACTCGAAATCAACTCTAGTTAACTTGGCTTGATTAAACTCGCGAGCCTTACAAGTTGGGTATTGTGATACTTGAACTCTGCTCGACTCGATTAACTTTGAGTTGAATTCAAACATTTTACTAGCCGAGTTCGAGTAGCTCGCGAGTAACATGACTCATTTACACCCTTAGAGGGACAAACTTATATATTTTCCATTCTAAAATCACATTATATAATAAATTTATAAATAAATATGTTATGTTTAAACATAAGTAAAAAAAAAAAAGTAACAAGCTAAAGAGCTATTGGACCAAAATACAAAATAAATATATCTAATTTTTATTTGTAAGGGTGAAACAATGAGATTTTGGATTAAAAGAGGAAGGACTGTAAAAAAATTTTTTTTTAAAAAAACTAAATTAATTGTAATAATTTTATTTAAAATAGGGGGGAGGGGGGCAATGGCCCCCTTTAGCCCCTATGTATATCCACCAATGTTCTGAAGAGATGACCACCTCCCAAATAAAAAGAGGTAGGTCTATAGCTCAGTTAGGTAGAGCACCTCGTTTACACGCGCGCCAATGCCTTTGAATGATGAACAAATCTCTATGCGTTCGCTCATATAAAATGGAGTTAACTCCCCATTGCGTATTGGTACTTATCGGGTATAAAATAGATTTGCTTCTCTTTTCTTTGTTCCTACAAACAAAATTGTTACATTATTACTAAAATAAAAAGAATAGATCGGAAAGAACACCAACGGCGAAAGCACTCTGCTGGGCCGACACTAACACTGAGAGACGAAAGCTAGGGGAGCGAATGGGATTAGATACCCCAGTAGTCCTAGCCGTAAACGATGGATACTGGGCGCTGTGCATATCGACCCGTGCAGTGCTGTAGCTAACGCGTTATGTGGCCGATTTACCCTCTTTTGCAATCAGTTTCGCTACAGCACCTGCAGCTCTAGCTAATTGTCCACCCTTTCCAAGTGTGATTTCTATGTTATGTATGGCCGTGCCTAAGGGCATATCGGTTGAAGTAGATTCTTCT